>VXAX01005820.1:490427-553021 GCA_013399835.1 Leptocoma aspasia | reverse complement strand
CTCTCCGCGCATCCCCGCCGGCCCCGGCGCGGCGCTGCGCCCCGACCCCCTCCCGCCGTGGCCCCGGTGGCGGGCGGCGGGGACCCGCGCTCCGGCAGCGCTGCGGGGCACGGACCGCATCCGCGGGTGTTACACCTTCGCCTGAAAAAGCACGGAGCTGCTATTTATACACCTCGCTCTATATGTATTCCTAATGGAAGCGGCTGCAGCCACTTCTGTTCGGGGTGAGCACTTGCCCGGGATGTTTGCCTGAGCGCTGTGTGCTAATCGATGGGATGAGGAGTAGCAGCAGAAAGCCACGCACAGGCTGTCGCGCTGCCGGTCACCGGTCTGCACGCTCGCACCTTGTGTCGTTCCTCACTTGCACCTTGTACCGTCCCTCCTCGTCTGCGTGGCACCCAGAGAGAAAGGTCCTCGTCCCCCGTGGGGATGCTCTCGGTTTCCACGCACACACACGTGAACTGCAGTGCAGTTTGTAACTCTGCTCCAGCAGTACTGGAAATAGAGTTTCCCTCGTCTCTGAGCACTTGGGGAAACTTTTTTTATGAGAAGGGAGCCCACAAAATGCTTAAGTCCACCATTCCAGTACTTACTCACAGTACTTGATATTTTAATGAGTAATCTTAAGAAGAGGCTCATCTTGCAGAGTGCTGTGGCACTTAACTGCAAAAGCTCAGAAGAGGTTTTCTTAATTTATTTTTTTTGTGTGCCTAATCCATGAAATTGATGGTTCAGTATTGCAGCAGACCATCTCGGGTCTCTTAGAATGCTTATTGCAAGAACAGATAAAATGCTAAGATTTTTCATGCTTAGCTGTATAAAGTGCATCACTCTTTTTTTTTCCTCTGTCTTCCCTAAGCAAGCCAGTACATTCACCTCCATTTGAGGAGCTGCCCAAACTAGGATTTCTTGCAGAACAGGTTTAAAATAAGGTTTGATTGCCTGGAGCATCTTTATGAGTAAATTTGCTGAGTACCTTTCATCAGAGTTTCCTATCTTGCTCTGCATCTGTAGTTTGATGTGTTAAAATCTCTGCTGTCTAGTGGGATACACTGTTGTCTTTTGCTTTTTTGGGCTCTCCTGCAGCTCAATCCAGGGGAAGGATGTAATTTGGAAATGTTCTTTGTGCTTGCTGGACGCTACTGTGCGAAATAAATAGGGTGCAGGGCTTAGGACTCAGTGGCATCAGTATGAAAGACTGTATGTGGGCTGTGCAGCTCAGCAATCCAGGGAGTGGATTATTTACCTCCAGAGTAATCCCAGCTAAGTCCTGGATGGAATTTTCCCCATTATAAGATGTTTAGTTGGTTTTTCAGGAGTGGTTTCATTAAATGTATCACAGTCCAAAGAGCAGACTGAGTTCCTTCCAGTCTCAGTGGGTGACTTCCCCCATCATCTGCGAGGATCTGGACTGTCATGAGCATCATCAGGTCCTTCCTCTGCCTGATTCAGCAAAGACTGCACTGAATCAAGCACAGCAAAGTCTTGCATCTGGAAAATCCTGCATGTTTCTACTCCAACTCAAAAAGGTCAGGTTTCAGTCTAAAATTGGAGGACTTCACAAAGCTCTGTTTTCACAACAATGCTGGAAATGGTTTAGTGTTGCTACAGAGTGGAAAGAAAAGCATACTTGGAAACTTCAAAAGCTGCCACCAGGAGGAATGTCACCCCATGGCTGGCCACAGAAGCGTGGGCTGCTTTGGTCATGGCACGCAGTGGAAGGAGGAGACCTTGGTTTTCATTCAGCTATTACTGTGACTAAGTAAACTCTCAAAAATCCAGCAGTCAGGAATGGAGGTAAGTATTTCCCTGCGGATGGGTGAGTGAAGCTGTGGGAGAGCCAGGCCTGGGTAGCCAGGGTATGAATGCAAGTATTTGCTATATAAAGCCCATTATTTTTGCTGGGTTACCCTGTGCACAACTCCCAGAGCAGCAGCTCTCAAGAAGAGGCTTTGGGCCATGTTGTGGGGTTTGCAAATGCAAGTGTTAATTGCTGTCTAAATTCTAACTCAGTTGAACAAGTTACATTTTGCTTTATACTACTTATTTATGTTTTGAGCTCTTGTAGTGTCCAGGAGCTGGAATATATCTTCTGAATGCAAAAAAGGAATGAAACGCCTGGGGATGTGGTAACAGCCAGGAGGAAAAAAAAACCCCACACTCTTAAGAAGGCTCTTGTTTGGTATGAATGAGCCCAAGGAGCCTGTTTGAATGAGAGCCATAGAGAGAGTGCAGGGCTTGGCTCTCTGGGGTTAGAGTTAACCACCTTGTGGGCAGCAGAGACCCGTCAGTGCAGGGCTCTGGCACAGTCAGGCCTCTGCAATGACTGACAGGACCTACTTATCCTCTTTTTGTTTTCAGTCCAGGGCACGCCAGGTTTTCCTCCAGCTGTCCAGCTTGATTCACTGCTTCCTGTGCTCACAGCTCAGCCCCTTATGGGAGCGACCCAGGCAGCCACTGCTTTCCATGTCTTGGTGCAATATTCACATGGGATACAGCAAAAATCTTTCTTCCAAAACAGTCATGGCAGAAAAGTTCTTGGGTCAGGAGAAAACTTCGTGGGACTCTTCAGCAGCTGTTGGTGACTGAGGAATCCGCAGATTACACCCAGTAGCAGCGTGGTGTGCTGGTGTCTGCAGATGCAACTGGCTGAAAATAGAGGCCTGACAATGCTTTTATTGACATTTGGGTTGGAAAAAATAGCAGATTGGGAGTTCAAGCCTGAGGCGTTTCATTTGGAGTGTGCAGCCTCTGTGCTGAAACCTCAGTTGAAGATTTCTTTAATCATTTATTGACAGTGGAAGTTAATAGCTGCACCCGGGGGAGCTGGGCCATCAGTGGCATCGAAGGGCACATTCATAGCCACAGGCATGCTTGAACAAGCTGCTGCATTCATCCTGTTGATGCCTACTTCAGCTTTACTGGTGTTGTTCCACTTCATTTTTAAAACCCAATGTGCAAATTGTGGGTTGTGTAAGGGAAACCTGCTCGGGACCCCTCGTGCTGCCGGACACCAGGAATCCAGGAGCAAAGAGCATCAGCCTGGCTGATGCCCCTGCTGGGATCACAGGCAGGGAGAGCCCTCCGTGTCTTCCACTCCTGCTGCCCTGGACATGTCCCAGTGCAAACACACTGGATATCCACCTGGATATCCTGTGGAAATGTCTCTTGTAGTAAAATAAAAGTAATTTACTGCAACATGAGTCCACTGTGAGAATCACCTGTGTGGGAAGGAGAGATGAATGTGTTTCAAGAGTGCTTTAATATGAAAATGAGGGGGGAGAGGCCCCCCTCATGTATTCAGCTAGAAAAAATGAGAAGATATGCCTAAAGATGTGGTTTTAAAAGTCAGCATCTCAGGGGCTTTTGGACAGCCAGCTCCATGTTTCAGACTGCTCAAGCAGTTATTGCATTCTGTCCACAGCAATGGGAGTATTTGATTAGGCATATGAGTAGCTGGACTCTTTGATTAACCAGACACCACTGAAAAAGAGTAAAGAAAAATCACCAGATTCAGTCATATTTTAGAGGTTCTCAGCACCCCAAAGCAAGTTTCTGTCCTTTTCATTTACCTTAGCGAAGGAAAAGAAAACAAGAAGAGAGATTTACAGCTTCTCCTGCCTTTTAGGCTCCTGGGAGATTATTTGCTCTTGTTTGAATTTACAGTGTGTTTAGCATTAAGAATGTCTCAGAACCCCCTAAACACTGTTTTGGAATGGAATAACCATTCAGCCCACTCTGTTCTCTCTTGCTGAAGGTCTCAATCTGTGCACCAGTGGAAGCGCCACGTCCTGTGAAGAGTGTCTCCTCATCCATCCCAAGTGTGCCTGGTGCTCCAAGGAGGTAGGTGGGCACACCTCTTTGTCTTTCATGCTTTTTGTAGTGCAGGAAGGGAGCTCTTTTCTCACCTTGCCTGTTTCTGACTTGTGCCACAAGGGGTGAGTGAGGGCAGAGGATGCTCCATGCCGAGTGTATTTTGGGTGTATGTGACTCCTCAGCTCTCTGACATCATAGGAAATAAGTCTCTGACCCCACTTTGACCACCACACACCCTAACAGAGCAGCACTGTTTCTTCAGTCCTTCTGTCCCTTCAATTACCTTCTTGTTTTTGGTGGATGCTGGGTCCCTGCATGGGCTCTGTGTCACAGGGAGCCTTGCTCCAAAGCTCTCTCCCTAAAAAGCCCCAAGCCCCTGGCTAGTGTCCTGCTACGTGTCCCTTGTCATGTGGCCTGGCATGGGCTCTTTGTCTGTAACGAAGATAATTCTCCTTTCTGAATCTATTGTGTCATTTTGAGGGGGTGACCCGTGCTTCTGGCATCGGTGCCATGAGCTGAACAGAGTAACTGAGCACTTCAGAGGGAAAATACATCCTTGTGTTGGTGCTGAAGCTGCTCACCCGTAATCCAATTGCATCTCCTTGTTTGTGAGCAATGGCAAATACCTCCCCCTGCTCCCTAGGGGCTGCTCATGAGTTTAGGTCTATATAGATAATCCAATATGTGTCTTTTCAAGTAGACTTACAATTTCTAGAGAACAAGGTGTGTGAAAGACCTAATAATCTTTGATGCATAGAAAGCGATTGACTGCTTAGTGCCTGCCCTAGGTGTTCAGGAGAGATGTATGGATGCTTTCAGATGCATGGAAAAATCTGAAAAACAGGCTGGCACAGCTGCTGTGTCAGGAACTGTTTTGGGATGTGAGAACCCCAGAGCAGTGGATGATCTTGAACCTCTTGATGGGCATGGCCAGTGGTGATGCTGTTTTGTTCCCTGCTGACCCTTATTCCTCTAGTGTGGCCATCCCTGTCCCCTTTTGAGCACTCACTTCTTCCAGCTGCAGCTGGTGTTGCTGAGCTGAGGATGCAGGCTCTGCCCCCTCTGCTGTTCCCCTCCCCACTCCTGCCAGGCCTGCCTGGGCCAGCTGCCATCTCCAGAGCAGAGGATGGGGTTGGGGATGGAGATGGATGTGGGGTGAAGGTGGCTTCCAGTCCCTCTGGTTTGGCTGGATCTTGGGGGGGGGTGTCCCAGCCACTGGCTCTCCAGGTCTGTTTCACTGGATGTTTCAGTGGTGAGCAGAGTTGCAGCTCTCCAGGGAAAACCTCTGCAAACACCACGCTGCCTGACAGCGTAATAGCTTCCGTGGGTTGTTTTTTCCAGCAAGGTAATTGGAGTGCAGAAGGGAAAGGGTAAAGCAATAGATCTTGCTTCTGAGACATCTTGTAAACAGCTGTAAGAGCTCCTCTTCCAGCCAGCTAATCTGTGGTGGTGAGATGGGATCCAGGAATGCTGGCTATTAAGCTATGGGTACCCAATAGCTTGTGCTTTTTTTTGTTGTTTTTTTCTTACATGGCGTCAAAAGACAACTTTCTGCAGAATGTGGTAGTGGAAATTTTTCTCTGGTGGTCACTGTGACCACTAATTGTACTAATGGGACTGGCAGCCTGACTCTTATGATGCAAACAGGATAGTTATAAAAAAAAAGAAAATTCCTAACTGGAATGGAGGGGCCAAGGAGGAAGATGGGTGTTTACAGGGAAGTCCTGTAATACTTCCTGACCTTTAGCTTGCAGCAGCTGTTTAAAAATATACAGTTCAAGGTGTTTTGTGCCAAGAGCTGTGTTTAAAAGCTGCTGTTCTCATTACATGCTCCATGCTAAAACTTAGCAAGTTCTTATTCTAATTCTGTATTTTTTGTAATTTTTTTAGAATGTACTGTTTGAAACTAATTATTTCTCTTTAGCTGAGATCATCAGGTGAGGTAATGGGATTTCAAAAGATACCTGGAGTTTTTCAACTTCAGAAAGTTTTAAAGTAATATTATAAACTCTATAATATCTGCCTTCTTTTCATAGTAATTTCACCACCTTATTCCCCTTCCCTCTGCTGCAGCTTAGTCAGGTTTATTAAATTTATTAATTTTTTGGTTTTGTGCTTTCATTAGCTTTTTCCATTAGCTGCTGTTCGCTGTCTATGTTTCCTGGGTGCATATATGCCAGTCAAATTTTATAGTTCTGCTGCTATTTAAATATCAGGGGTAAGATATTGGAGTATATTCCACAGATGGCAGTTGTGTTGTGATTGAACCTCAGTCATCTGATTTGTCTGTATTTTTGCTCCCTTTGCATTTACTTTACAGGTTTGGGAGCAAATTGGGCTAGCTTTTATCGACTTTGTAAGCAACAATTAATAATTTTGTCAGGAAATACATATAGTAGAAGTCTATCAGTACATGTAGAATCATTCTATACATAATGTATACAGTATGTTTAGTGATGTCTGTTATATGGTTTATATATATTTATATTTATAGATACATTGTATAGTTACATATATAATTGCATTGTATAGTTATATATATAATTGATCTTCCTGTATATGTATGCCTTCCTGTATTTCCTTTGGGGAAATTTTTGGGGAATAGTATCACTTGGTGGTACCATCATACCAGTTTCTTTGGGAGCCCTATCCCGATAGTTTCCCAGGAGGGACAAGGTCTCTTGAATTTACATTGCCTTGAATTGTGAGGGTAAGGGGATGTGTACAGATAGATCTTACAGCAGAGCAGTCACGGTGCTCTCACTTTATGCTGCTTTGGGGAACTGTACCAGTGTGCAGAGGCTCCTCTTGTTTGTTAGATGTGTTTGTTAGGTGGATGAACTGTGTTCATCTGTCCATCCATGTGGATGGATTTATGTGTGTACATAGAAACCAGAGATACACATTAATCTAACTGAAATGTCCTTTTTGAAGGAACAAAAGAAATTTCCCCAGTGGCACCCTCTGTTTTCCAGCAGGTGCTTTTCTTTTACCCCATCTTCTCCCATCTCAGAAATGTATGCCTAGAGAATGAGGAAAGGAAATAAAATCAAGGATGTTCCTAAAGGGAACATGTCAAGTTGATTTGTTTGTTGTTTTTTTTTTTAAATGGTGGAACCAGGCATGTTTCAGACTGAATTAATGCAGAACTGCATTGATTAAAGCAAAAAATGATTGAGACCTCCAGCAAAAGAGAACAGGACGAGCTGAATGGTAGGGACATGCCTAGTCAGGAATTAGATACTAGGTACAGTGAGTGCTATTCTCCATTTTTATAGCATGAACCAAGCAATTTGTCTTAAAACTGTCAAACTGATGAGCATGTAATTGTCACACTGCTGTCTCCATTCATCCTGTCTGCTTGTGTGCATTTGCCTTTGTCAGCTTGTTAGCACCGAGGCTGGACCACCAAGTGCCCGGGGCTGGAGCAGCCAGAGTGACTGACAAGGGCTGGGGGATCCTCCAGAGTGCTCCTCTGTGGCACAAAGCAAAGTTTGGGGTGGTTCCCCCTTGTGAGGGGCATCTGCTGCATTTCTTGCCCAAAGAGGCCTGCAGGCAGACAGTTGGCAGATACTTGGGCACACTGAATTGCTTAACTAACCCCAGGGTGTTCTCTGCTTGAGGAGAATTGGGGTTTGGGCCAGCGTGCTGTGTCTGAGCTGCTGTGGGGCTGCCTTTCAGTGTGGTTTCTCATGGGCTGTCTGGACCTGTGCAATGCCCTTTATTCCCCAGGTCTGCTCATCCTTTTTCCCCTTACTGAACCTCCAATAGCCTTGATTTTCTCTTGTCACAGAAAACCTTGCACCAGAGTTGGATGGTACCTGGTAGCCCCAGTTCTGGCTTTGGGTTTTGACCTATGGGTGCAGCTTGGCTGTTTGCTTGCAGGGTGCAGTGGTGATTGCTGGGACTTTCCCAAGGCCACTGTCACCATCCTGCTTAGTGTTACTCTGCCTGGGTAAGAAATCAAGGGGTCAGTCCTGCACCCCTGGCTGCTGAGCTGCACCACCCTCCCCTCAGGCATTTGCACCCTTGAGGGTGGATATTTTCTTCCACCTCAGGTAATATGGCTTTTCACAGAACAAGAAAATAGCTGGGTTTGATTGGAGCTGCAGGTTAGCAATTGCTGATCTTTGGCAAGTCCTCTGGACCCATTTTAGAAGAAAGTTCAGAGAAAATAGCTGGATCAAGCAAAGGGGACGTGGGGATCGGAGGAGTGCGAAGGTGCTGCTGACCTGAGAGTTGTGTAGGGGTTTTCCCCTGACCTCCTGGACTTCCTTTGGAGTCTTTGGAGCAGACCCTGGGAAGGCTTGGAAACACCTGATAGATTATGCTGCTGCAGTTATGTGGGCAGCCCTAAATATTGTCCTATTTGGATGCTTCTTTCCCATGTTAGTTACTTGAGAGTAACTAGAAATTCCCAACAGCGCTTCTGGGCTGTTCATATTGCTTTTTGCAACGTTTTTTTTAGTGTCCTTTCTAATAGGTGGCAGCAGAAATGAGCTGGCAGAGGTATTCACCTGGAGCTGTGGTCTGGGTACTGGGAGAGTGGGAGAGCATTTCTCCTGGGTGCCCTGCTGCTGGGTGGATAGGCCCAGGAGAACGCCTGGACCCCACCAGCTTTTTGCTGATTTCAGGTAAAACCACATCTGAGAGAAACTTTTCTCCAAGGCTGCCTGAAATGTGCAGCTCTGAAAGGCTGGGCATTGTTTTCAGTTCTGTGAGGGATTCTGATTTTTATTTTGTCATGCTGGAGAGGATTTAAATAGTCCCAGTCCTCCTTTTTTGGAAGTTCATCTGTTTACACGACGTGTTCCAAGAAATTTGTGTTCGTATCCATCTGATGTGCCGTCGTCGGTTTCTTGGCTGGACCCTGCTGCTGGATGCTGGAATGCAAATCTCTCATTTTTCAAATAGCATTGGGACCTTGTAGTGAGAAAAATGCAGCTGGAAGCCTCTGTCTGTGTCCCAGGACCTGGTATCCAATCTTGTCCTTGAGGGACCCCTGGAGATCACCCCGTGAGGATCTGTCAGGAGCCTCTCCCTCCTTGATGTCTCCTGTCCTCTGCCATGCTGGAGTTTCAGCAATAAGTGAGGTTTATTCAGCCCCACACTGGTTTTGGCTGAACAGCTGAAGGAGGGGCTGGCATGGCTGCAAGCATCTCTCTGCATTATTTCATGTCGTAATAGTCCCTCAGCCTGGAGCTGAAGAGGGTTGTCTCTATTGTTGTAGTGCAGAAATAAGTAGGAATCGACTGTTGAAAATCCAGTAAGTTTTGGGCATGTGACTTGTTCCCTTTGGCACTTTTGGGGAGAAAAAAAAAAAAAAAAGGGCATTCTAACAAACAGGCTCTTTGCAAAAGGGTGCATTGTGTTCCCGGCTGTTCCTGAGCGCTGCCCTGCACAAGGCTGCTTTGTGCACCATGCACGGGGCTCACAGCAAGGGCTGGAGCTCTGGGGTGGGTGTTGGGAGACTCCTGGCCATCCTTTGGGAGTGGGCGTCTGCCTGCACCTTGCTGCCTGTGCCTGACTGCCCATGGTGGGCCCAGACAGCATTGTCACCAGCTCCTGTGAAGTTTCTCCCACCTCCCTTATTTTCCATGCAGTGCTTGTGTGGGGACGTGCTGTGTCTCAGCCAGGGAAGAGTGAGCCACCCAGCCTGTCTTCAGCTTCACATCTTTATTTGGCCCTCTCTGTCTTGGTGGGTTTCTCTTGCTTCCCTCAGTGCCACCTCCTTGTCCTTTCTTCTGTCTTTTGCAAAGCTCCTTCGAGATGATGCATGTGCATAAAATAATAGGTCTGGCAATGGGCTGTCCCTGCAGCAAACCAAGAGCTTTGCCTTGCTCTCTTGTGGCCAGGGCTAGGAACAGGTGCTGCTGCTGTGGCTGGGCTGAAAACACAGGCTTAAGTTTCTATTTCAGTGTTCTTTGAGCAAATTCAGTGTTCAAATCCTCATAGAATTTCCTTTTTTTGGTTGATCCTTTTGAAAGGCTCAAGGCTCAGTGCAGGCTCCTTCTAAGTGCAGTCATCACAAAGGACACCAGCTTCTCCTTGTCATCACCTAGTTGTTAGATACCAGCATGTCAAAACAAAGCCTCTGCTGTGGGATTGATGTATTCCCCTCCACTTCCTTTCTGTCCCTTCTTCACCCCCCAGGATTTCAGCAGCACAAAGTCCATCACGTCCCGGTGTGACTTCCTGCAGAACCTGATTGCAAACGGCTGTGCCGGAGCCATCGAGAGCCCCAGCAGCAGCATCAGCGTGCTGAGGAACGTCCCTCTGAGCAGCAAGGGCTCCGGCCAGACCCACCTGGACGTCACACAGATCACGCCTCAGAAGGTCGCCTTGAATCTTCGTCCTGGTGAGTCCCCAGGGGCTCCGTGGGGTGTGGGGGGGAGGGACAAAGGGTGGCCAGGACATGCCAAGAGCACGGTGTAGCTTGTGGCCTTGTAGCCCACTAAAGCCAGTGACTGCTGGCCCCTACCTTACCTTTGAACTTTGGTGGTGAGTCACAAACAGGTTTGGGGCTGGGGCACATGTACTCTGAGAGGACACTGCTGTTGGGCAAAGTCAGTCAAAGCCCACCCACAACTGCTGCCAGTTATGGTCTTAACACCTGCATGTGTTTGAGAGGAACCTGCTCAGCTTCAGAACGGTATCACTGTGTGGAAGGAGTTAAAATAACTTTGGTTCCTCCACTAAGCTGCCAGGGCATGACTCTAAACTGAGACAGCTCCTTCTATAAATTGGAAACAAACCCACGTATCTGTTTTCTGTCGGTATGCAAAAGAGCTATGGGATCAAGGCAGAAGATGGAGATTTGAACTTGTGACTCAGGCCTTGGACTGTAGCCAGGTCCCTCTTTCATTCTCCTGAGCCATCACTTTTCTTCAATCTCTTCCTTTTAATTAAAAATTAGAAGGGAACAGCTCATCTGAGCTATGCGAGCATGCTTGTTATCAAAAGTTTTTGCATGGTGGGGGGAGGCTTTAATGTGGGTTTAGAATTCTTGCAAAAATTTGGCAGCTGACATTTCTGAAGAGGGAGAAAAGCTCTTTATTGCAAAGATAAGAAGCAAATATAAAAGCTTGATTCATTATAACCTATTGGTGTGGGTTTCTAAGGCTTACAGTTTTGTGACAGCTCTCACGAGCATACAGAAAAGAGAAATATTGATGTTTTGCCCAAGAAAAACAGGGGTTTGAGCTGGTGCTTATGCTATCAGTGCTCTCCCAGAGCCTACCAGTTGCTGCAGGAGTTTTTGTTTTAGCTGTGTAAGTTAGAAGTTGTCATGTTTTTCAATTAACTTCCTCAGCTGTCGTTGGTCAGACCCTCAAATCTAAAAAAGTTTGCTATAAAGACTTAAAATCAGATACCTGAGAGCAGTCACCTCTGTACATACGTCTGGGTGCATGGCTTCTGCCACTGAATATTGTGTTAAAAAAGGGAGTTGTTATTACTGCTGTTTCTTGAGGCAATTCCTGACAGAAAGGGCTGGCTCAGCTTCCACATCTCGCCTCCTGTACCTCCACCTCCACACGCAGTGCCCGGTGCTCAGCAAATTCTGCTTTCCCAGTCCCCAACAGTTCTGCCCATCCAATGTCCACTGCTCCAGTCAGTGGTGGGGTGTGGGGATCCACCTCCCTGTAGCCTCCTGGGGTCTGGGCTCTTGAAAACCTTGGGCTGCACAGGGCTGGTGTGCTGCTTTTGCCCACCCTTGTGGGGACCACACTCATGGCCATCCTCAGTTCTTCGTGATGGAGAAGCCCTTCATGTCTGGGCTGAGCTGCAGGAATCACCCTGAGGACCCCCGCAGCAATTCCCACTCTGAGCCACTGAACTCCTCTCTCTGTGGTCCTCTTCCAGAGCATCAGAGTCATTGCAGGAGGAGGGACAAACCTAGATGTTTGTAATAGTATCTCCCGTTTTTGGTCTCTTTTTGATGTTGGGCAGCACTTCATCTTCAGGCTGATGACTTCCTAAACCCTTGCATTAGCAGGCCCAGTTTAAATTATCCATTAATCCTTGAGCTTGGGAGAACAGGTTTCACCCTGTGAACCCAAGACAAAAAGGAGACAATGTTGATTTAATTTTGGGCATGAGGGGTGTACTATTTCAAAGATGAATTCACGCAGTGCAGCGGTCTGTGGCAATGGTGATCTTTTATTCTTAGACCACTAAGCAGAAGCAGAAGGGAGTGGATTGTCAATTGTTTGCTGTTCCCACCCAGGCAGTTTGATCTCATCATCCTGTGGCAGAAGTCACATCCCCAAATCTGTGTCCTCAGCTAAACTCCAAAGGCCTTAAATTGATGTCCTTACAGGGTAGCTTTTGGATTGAGCATTTAGTTTTTATAATATTGCTTTTTAATCTTGAGCCCAGCTATAAAGCAGTGTGTCCTAGTTAAATGAAACAGAAATAGTGTAAACAGACTTAAAAAATGAATAGATGCAGCTGTGTTGCCCATCAAGCCATAAGCCTCACCAAGCAGGAATAAGCTGGATAAGCATGATTGTCGAGTTTATGTTCTTAAATTGACCAAAATCAATTTTTCCAATTTCTGCACTGCCTCTGCGTGATGGTATCCAAGAAAAATTTCAGAATTAAGCTCTGAGTTTAAAACTTTTCAGTAAAAGCCCTAAGGAGGGGATGGTGGCGACAGTATGTAAGGAAGGAGGGGGCTGGATTATCCCTAGAAGTGTGAGAGTAATACTGTCCATAGAGAATAACAAATTCTTTTGCACTTACATCTACATACATTAACGATATTTTCTCTGACATAATTGGTTTGTGCAGTTAGGAATGAAAGAAGAACCAGCCACAGGATCCTGTTGGTTTTGGTGCTTCTCTGGGACTAATAAATTCATAACTATTAAGAGAAGCACGTTTGATCACAGCATCCCAAATAGCCTTTCTGGCAGGAAGAACAGTGTTTTAGAAATCAAAACATTGCAAAATACAGAGGACACATCCCCTTTTCCAGTGGGAAAAATATGTAGGAATGAAAAACATGGGCATGGGAAAGAATTTTCCCAGATTTAAACACATTTTTGCAGCACTGAATTAAAGTCAAGCTTGCAGTCACAGTCTTTTACCCTGCAATCAGTGCTAACAGTTTTTGTGCTACATGAGTTATGTTCTTCTTCGTTCCCTCACAAAATGCATCCCAGGTATAATGTGAGGCCCACCTGGAGCACCTGCTGCGCTCCACATCCCAGCCCTGTGCCAGGAAAGTCCTGCTCCTGCTGGACAAGAAAGCTGGAGAGAGTAAGGAGGAATATTTGAGGCATGAGCTTCTTGCTTCCTGCAGCTGGGCACTGTCTACATGTGGATGTTTGCACACAGTGACTCCTGCAGCCCTGCCTTTCCCAGATGGGGCTGCAGCAAATTGCAGGAAATGCTGAAAGAGAAGGAGGGTGTTGTTTGAGGAGCTCTGGCTTGGTGCACCCTGACCCCAGGTGCCAGGCAGGGCTCTGCCAGCCAGGCTGCAGAGCCCCTTGTGCTGTGCATTGCCAGCATGGCAGTTTTGGGATGCTTTTGCTGCTGTTGGGCTGGAAGTAAGTGGGAACAGCTGTGCTGCTGTGCACAAGGAGGAGAACAATAAAGTGGTTAGGGAAACGTTTTCACAATACTAAAAAATGTGAGTTCCATTTCTGGGGAAGAAGAGGGGAAGCCACAAGTGTTTTGCAGAACCTGCCACTGCCCCAAGTTCAGCCTTGCCTGTGAAGGGCTGGGAGAGGGCAGAACTGGGAGCTTGGTTTTGAAAGGATCCAATTCCTGGGGCTGAGACCCCAGTGAACTGGGAAAGGGGCTAAGGTGGAAGCTGGGAACGTGGGATCTCCAAACCAGCCTGGCTTGTCAGGTTGGGGTTTGTGGTTTTATTTAGACCTTAGCAAAGTGGAAGGCAGACTTTGCTGTCTGAGTCCACCAAGGTCCATCTGGTGTGAAGCTGAGTTCACTTTGAAGCCACATCAGCTGTTTTGAGGCATAGGTGTTGCCTGTGTTGGCTTTCCAGGCACCCCTTCCAGAGGGCATCTCTAGTGAAACCAGTGTGGCAAAGGAGAAGGTCAGGGACAGGCTTTTCTCTGCTTCTCTTCACATCTGCACAACCTGTGACTCAGCCGTGTCAGCTCCTTCCCTTGTGTTCTTCACTTCAGGAAGTTTTACCTCTGCCTCAGTGCTTCCCTGGGTGACCCTAACAACTTCCTTTTTCACTTCCCTTTTGCCCTGATTTCTCCAGCTCTTTGCAGGGAGCTCCTTTTCAAAGGTGTTTCTTCTGTGTCTGCTTCACCCTGACTTTCCTGCACAACTCAGAGGACATCTTGGATTCACATAATGCTGACTATTTTTTTCTGATCCTCTTCCTTCTCCTGCTCCACCTCCTTCTCTCTTTTGTGCAGGACTTCTTGGACTGCTCCCGGTTTTCTTTGAGAATGTACTCAAGTAAGTATGGGCAGGGTCCCTGTTTCAGTAGTCCATGAAATATCCACTTAAGGTTCACTCTGCTTTTCTTTCTGTTTTCTAGGAAAACATCCCTGGACTGCACACAGGACAACAGTGTTTTTCATGTGTCCCACCCTTAGATGTTCTCAGATGAGATGGAAAGACCCTCTCTGATACCTCCAAGGAGCTAAAATACAGACATGCACTCCGTGTCTTTTTTTTGCCAGCCAGTATACCACATAGCTTAAGAGGACCCAAAGTCAATATCTGTTTTCCTGTTAGTCTCCTAAGGGATGTATTTGGAAAAGCTTATTGCCCTCACCCTCTTCTTTTGAAAAGTGATCTGTCTGCTCTGCAGGGGGAAAAAAAAAGTGTACGATCTGGATTTTTATGTGTGCTGGGAGTTTTCTTCTCACCGTGCCCAACCTTTGTGTGTGTGCAGGGGACCGGACCTCGTTCCGCGTTCAGGTGCGGCAGGTGGAGGATTATCCCGTGGACCTCTACTACCTGATGGATCTGTCCCTGTCCATGAACGACGACCTGGATAATATCCGCAGCCTGGGGACCAAGCTGGCTGAAGAGATGCGAAAGCTCACCAGCAATTTCCGTCTGGGGTTCGGCTCTTTCGTGGACAAGAACATTTCTCCTTTCTCCTACACGGCACCAAGATACCAAAACAATCCCTGCATTGGGTAAGTGGTGGGTGCACCCTGGAGGGGCAAGGCCTGTGTTTACACAGAGCCTGGCTGCAGTCTTCATGTGTCTTTTTGCTTTAAATAATGAACCACACTTCAGCCCTGGCTGTTGGGAATGATGATTAGCCAGGCTGTCACTGTGATGCTTGGGCAATTCAAAATAGGACAGCTTCTAATTTTGCTGTGGCTGTTGGGAGATCTCTGCATCTAGACTTGGGAAACTGTTGTACCAGGGAGCTTGAAGCTATTTTTAAGTACCTGAAAAGGATGCAGACATAGCAGGCTTTTTTACAGCCTTTAAGTAAAAGGAGCCAGAGCCAGAAATTCCTGATTTCTGATCCTAGCTCTGAGTCATAGTTTGGCATTGAGTAAATCAATTAAGCTTTTTGTCTGCATTTTACAGATAAGGAGACCAAGGCAATGTAACTTGTTCTCAACAAAAGTGTTCGGAGGAACTGAGATTTGTGATGGACTATAGTGCTGATTAACGAGTTTTTGTAGAGTGTTTTTAAGGTGGCAGGCTTTTTCATCTTTATTGCTATGGAAGGAAAGCAAACTGGCAGTCACAAAAGACACAAATGATGTGGTTTACTTTGTGGTGATATCAGAGCCTTCATCCCTTTATTTACTTTTTTTTTTTGCTTGTGTCTTTGCAAGGGTCTTTTTGTTTGCCTTTTAACCACCAGAGTGGGGATCAAGCCCATTGAATTGAAGATTATGCCAGAGTGAAAGTGGGTGTAGGGAAGAGTGTCCAGGCTCAGATGGGTTTGGGTGTTGGAACTGAAGGATGGATACAGCAGCAAGTGCCCTCCTGGGAGAGTGTCACCACTGACACCTTTGTAGTCCCCATCTTCACCTCATCCATCGGTGGGTGCTTCCCAGTCATGCAAGGGCAGTGAGGATAACCCTTTCATTTGAGCCATTTGTGGATACTTACATTGTGAGCTCACCTCATGCATGGATGCCAAGCTCTGTGCATGCTCTGAGAGGCAGATAAAGACAGCTTGCATCAGCTGTGAGTTTCTAGGCCAGCTTTTGGCACTGACCAAGCATTGGCATCTCACTGCACATTGCTTGTTGACCAGACAAAAATTATCTGTATTCTCTTTTCACCAGTTCTGTCCAGAGTGGAAAGTCAAATGGATTTTAACATGGAAAACTCTTGCTTTAATCATGAGGTGAAAGTGACCACACTGAGCCAGGAGATGTCTCTGCCACAATGGCATTGCACACCACACTCTTCATAGTGATTCTCCCAGAAATTTGGCATAGCCTCTGAGGGATCCTCTGTCATCTCTGTCATCCTCAGTCTCTGCCACCTGCCCTCAGGCTGGGGATGGGCTCCAGCTGGAGAAATCTTGGAGACTTTGTTTGGCTGGTGTGTGATTTAATTGGAATGAGATGGCTTTTGCTGAGTGAAACAGAGTGAAAGATGCAGCAGGAGACGGGTGCAAAAGGAGGAGAGGATGGAACTGGACAGCTCAGCAACAAGGCGTACCTGAAACTTCCAATGACCTTTTATCAGGAACATCAGAGCTGTCACCTCAGCTTTTCCCACCATGATCAGGCTATCAGTGTGTTCCTTTGGCTACATTCATGTGGTTGCTTTTCTTTCTATGGGTTACTTTAAGCCAGCCTGGTCTTGGGAAAACATTTAGGAAGGATTGCCCACAGCAGCTCATCTGGTAGGTGCCTCCTTCCAGTTGCCATGTGTCTTCATCCAAACCAGGGGTGCTGGCTCCCTGCTCTCTGATGGGATCTCCTTCCCCAGCCTGCTCTGTGTGGGAGCTGTGGCTGCTGCCATGTGTCACTGGTGCAGCGGGGTGGGTTGTCAGGTGTGGTTTTGTTTGCAGCTATTTCTGGTGTCAAAACAAACCATTCAGTGTCTAAGAAAAGCTGCAAGTAAGCACAAGCTGCAAGGGGTGCTTTTTGCCCCTGCTCCCGGCTCTCCCCTCCTCTTCCTTGTGGTGGTGACTGACTTGCAGGTCTGGGTGGGATATAGCCCTGTTTTCCCTTGTCTCCTTCATCACCTCTGCTCCTGACTCAGCATCCTGATGGGCTAAGGCCAGCTTGCTGGGTGCAGAGTGCAGAGGTTTCAGACGTGGCAGACTCCTTGCTTGCCCTGGGTGTGAGCGCAATGCAAGTCTGGACGTGGATCATGGATCAAAAGGGATGGCTGTAATTGCCAGCCAAGCCCAGGGCAATGAGGCCTGCCCCATGGTTAGGTGTGTGTGTGGCTGTGTGGATGGAAATCCCTGCTCTGGAGTCTCTTGTGAGGAATTTGAGTTCTCAGTGATGGTAAAAATACACCTCTATGTAAAAAGCCTCTTGCAATCTACCCCATAGTGGGTCATGTGTCAGAAGAAGCTTTTAACTGTACTCTGGGTTATATGTTTAAAGATAAGGCTGAATTAGTGCCAGGCCAACTCCTTTTTAAACACATTTCTTGTTAACCCTTCCCATCCCTCTCTCCTGCGCACACTCACTGATTTCCCATGCCGCAGGATCTGCTCAGCTGAGCTCTCCAGGTGAGCACCAAAACTGCCTTCTCATGGTTTTGTATGAAAAAAAAGGTTTCCTGGTAGCCTGCCAAGACATTTCTCTGCCTTAGGGTGCCCCTCCTACCCTTGTGCTCCGGTGGCGCCCTGGGAAGCAGAGAAGGTGTTTGCTCACCAGCTTGCAGGGAGAGTGGGAGGAAGCTTGAGCTGGTGTTGGTTATTGTTCTATCTCATACTGGGCAATTGCCAGGTGCCTGGTGATGTGCAGTAGGTGTTGGGTGGCTCATACTGGCACGAAAATTGGATGACACTGTGAAAATCTGTACTGCAGAAGAGGGGGAAGGTAGCTCTCAGCAGTGCTGCTCCTGCCCTTTGACACCAGCCCACAGGCTCTGTAGGTGTGGGACATGGATCCCATGGGCTGCTGGGGGAGGGTGGATCTGCCAAAACACAGCCTTCTTATCACTGGGTCTCATCCTTGGCTGCAGATTCCCAGTGGAAACCACTTTCTGAGTGCTGAAACTGCAGAGCTGCATGGCCCAGGGTGGGTTTCCACTCACATGGTACGTGGAGAGAAATGTTCAGTCATGGTGGAACCCCTCTGGAAACTTCAGCCTCTGAAAGCCCCTGAGGGGCAAAAAAAAAAAAAAAAACACAGGCTCTACTGTAGGGTTTTGTAGAGAAATAGCCAGAAATTGAAGTGTCCAAAATAACGAAGCGTTGCAGAAGTATTCCAACCCTCTGAAGAAAATTTTAGAGACCAACCTGGTAGAGCTGGGAGCTTCTGCAGTTCTTGGCTGCGGATATGGTTCCTCCCAGCTGACCACTCCTCTGTTCTTCCCACAGTTATAAGCTGTTCCCCAGCTGTGTCCCATCCTTTGGCTTCCGCCACCTCCTGTCCCTGACGGATAAAGTCGACCGTTTCAACGAAGAAGTCCGGAAACAGAAGGTTTCCCGCAACCGAGATGCTCCAGAGGGCGGCTTCGATGCCATTTTGCAGGCTGCTGTCTGCAAGGTGAGTTGCTCTGATTTCTGGAGGTTTCTTCTGCTCTGTTCTTGAACAAAGGTAAAGCTTCAGTTTGCCATTTCTTGGAAGTAACTACTAAGTTTTTCTTGGAGAAACTGGAAAAAGCTTTTAGAAGTCGAGGCTTTTGTTTTTATGTGCTTCTGTAGATAAACAGGCAAAGAAAAAGAGGTTAATTCTTTTTCTAGTTTAAAGGGATAAAAATGGAGCTTTTGCAAGCACAAATTTAGGGCTGAGATTTCATTACACAGTTAGACCTTTGGTGCTGAGCACCTGGGACAGAATCCTTCTGGAGTCACATACACTTGTGTGCAGCAGTACTGCACGTCAGCTTAATGTGTTTTTCAAGGGTGTGTCAAACACATCTTGCAGCAGTAGACCCATGTTGAGGGTTGGAGCTGATTCCTACTGCTCATACACACCCTCTCTGTGTGTGGAGGGATGATCTCACCTCTGGGTGCTGATTGCCTTCTCTCCCTCTTTGTCAACAGAACTGGAGCAGAGTTCATTAGCTTGGTGCCATGTTAGCCATGTCCTTACGGTTTTTGGAGATGCTTGCTTGAAGATCTTTCTGGAACAAGTAGTTCCAGAAAGAAACTGGAAAGCAACCCATGACAAAGGGTTGCTCCACATCCCTTTGTCATGAATGGAAGTGTTTGCTCCACTCTGACATGAGTCTGAGCTTCCCTGCTCATCAGGAATGGCTCTATTTGCTGTTTCCCCTATTGCTGCAATTTGCTTTCTGTTTGCTTCAGCCTTGTGTAGTCCTGTTGGTTGGGCATGTTTTCTTCTGGGTCTGAATTATGGGATCTGGGAGATAGGAATGGTCTGGGGGAGTGATGGGATGCAGGCATGTGGGAAACCAGATCTTTCCTTGCCTGGGTTTGCTTCGCTGTGCATGGTCTTGGCAGGACTGAACCTGCCCCATTGGTGCATCTTCCCACGGATATTGTTGTTGGCACAGCTGCAGTGCTGCTCCCAATAACTGTCTGGATACAAAGTGCTTCTCAGTTTTGGAGAGGTGCCTCCCATGGTTAGAGGAGGGATAGCTCAGGATGGTGACTCAGTTGTGCCTTTCACCATGTGGGTTTTTGCTCTCCCTTCCGCGATGTTACTGCAAAAACAGGCAAATATTTCCCTATGGTGCAGCAGTACTTCAGTGTTTCTCACAAGGGCTCATTTCTGAAGTGTTGGTGGCAGGCAGGAGACCTGCAAGATATTCCCTCTATATTTGTGCCAGTCTCAGACTGTTGGTAAGGACCAAAATCTTTAACTGTCCTTCTTGAATGCACAGCTTGGTCCCTTCTAAATTTAGAAGATGAGTTTAGATGCTGGTACCATCTAAACTCAGGAATGAGCACCCTTTAGGAAGGGTGAGCAAAGGTGAGCATGTGCACATGTGTGACTGTTGGCATGATGTGGCAGGTCATGACAGTGAATTTCTGCAGCCACAGCAGTTAATTAATTAGTGGAGCTTGGGTGTGGGAAAGGAAGTCCATGGGGCTGGTGCAAGGCAGGAGACCTGGCTGTGCCATGACTTGTGGGGAATTGGCAGTCCCTTGCTCTGGACAGAGCAGCTGCCTCTCATCACAGCCATGAGCAGCAAAGACTCTGTCTGGACTTAAAAAAGACAAAATTTCAACGCAGCTGATTGACATTAGTATGTTTGGTCCCATAGCCAAAATGGGAACTTATTGCTTAATTTCCCTTGTGGTCCCTAAGCCCAGACTGGTCAGCAGCTGTGGCTTGTGGTGAGGCTCAGCACCACTGAGATGGGTGAGGGTTGCAGACATCTGGGGTGGCAGTGACGTGCAGGTTGCTGACAAGGATGTTCTTGGCATGGAGATTTTCATCCTGCAGTAACTAATGGAATATCATGGGGATGAAAACCCCAGAAACAGACAGTAATTCCTGTTAACTCAGGGACTATTCCCCCTCCTATTCAAGGAGAGGAGCATATGGGTACCTTGGTGACTTCTGAGGTGGATTTCCTCATCACTGCTGTGGCACCCCATTGCATCTCATTGGCGTGCTCCAGCTTTTTCCAGGGTACTTATCACCTTAGAAAGTCCCCTGCCTTGGGGACATGCAGCATGTTGCCCATGAAGCTCATTGTGCCCAGCATCAAGGGGAGAGCTGGTCATGGCATAGCAGAGCCTCGCTGTCTCCAAGCCATGGCGTCTAAACAAGGTCTTCTCCTCCCCTTCTGAGGTGTCAGCAACAACACCTCCTGTGTTGACTAGATGTTTTTACACTGGAATGTGTAGCAAGCATTTCTTCTACATGAGCTGCCTAAGGGCTCTGTAGCACTCAAGTAATTTTTTGGCCTGGTTTTCAACCCAAGGAATGGGGAAAGTTTGTACAGCTAATAGAGACTAAGGAGCAGGCCCAGGGTTTGGCTCCTTTCTGAAAGATGAAGATATGGTAAATGTTATTCTCGAGGCAATGAAAGAGCCAGAGACAATAAGCCTTTATTCTGATGCTAAAATAGTATGCCAGGAATATTAATCAGCCTTCCATAATTACATTTTCCATTTGCAGTATTTTGGTTTTCTGCCATTCTCTAAGTGCAAGCCTCATATGGCTCGGTGGTATGTGTAAGTTTCAGATCTTATATGCTAAGATGAAGTGAGGAGATAATGCTAGATTGGAAAATAAAGCATCTTTTGGAATGGTTTTGATTGGTACTTGCTAGACACTGGTAGTTGGAGATAGCCAAGGCATCTGGGAGACACTGAGCTGCCTTTCAGAGCAATACCAAGTGAAGGAGGTTTTGGCTTTTGATCCCTAAGGCATACTTGCCTTGCACCTGTATTTTGCTTCCAAGGTCTGCACCTGAGAAACTGATGAGGTTTTAGACAAATTGATGAATCCAGGGGGGTCTCCTGGCAACTCAGTCTTGGCAACTGAATGGCTTTTATTCAGTGCCCAGAGTATAAATGTAGGTATTTATTCAGGCATGGAAATACAGGCTTTGCAACTTTTTCAATAGTACTTGGAGAGCTGTGCTGAGGCAGCTGTGGCAGTTTTGCCAGTCACTGTTGGCTGTATGGAGTGAGAAGCTGGTTTTTGGGGGTATGGAAGGCACCTGCAGCTGGTTGTAGGAGTAGGGGCAGGATCTGTAGCACCCCCAGCCCTGTGGAAACATGTTACTCTGCTTTGGGTCCAGTCCCACCCCTGCTTTAAAAATCCGTCTTATTCCATAAGGATCAAAAACTAGATGATGGGGTAGGCATCAGTGCAGGGTTTTTTGTTCAACAATCCCATTCCAATAAAAATAAATGAAATTCTCCTTGGTTATTTGCTTTAAGCAGAGCAGAGTGTTGCTCTGGGTTTCGCAGTGGAAACTGCATGCTGAAGAGCTGTATTTTCCAGTGCCTGGAAGCTGCTGGCAGAGGCAGTGTGAGATGCTCCTTGGCATGCCAGCCTCCTTGGGGGACTTTTTTCATAGGTCTACAGCTTTTTTTGGTGTGGGATCAGCACTGGCTCAGCCAGCCCATCCAAGGCACCCTGGTTTGATGCTCTGAGGCATCACATGCTTTTGGTGCCTGGATATTGGCACTGAGATTGTGGGTGCTCATTGCTTTTTGGGACTGAGTTCCTGAACTGAGCAGCCACAGCAGTTTTGATATTGTTTATGTGAGGAATTGTGTCAGAGTCATGGAGAATTTTGTCTGCAAAGGAATGCTTAGCCTGGGATTTAAAGGTGGGCTTAGCAGGCAGGTGACCAGCACCAGCACCCCTGAAGTGACTTTGTAACTGTTGCTTGAATGCAGTTCCTTTTCTTTGTGTGCAGCACATTTCTAAGGAAATGAAATTCAGATTAATCCTTCTAATCTCTTTGGGAGTTTCTTGGCCTTAATAATTTAAGAAGAAATCAGCTTTGGTTACTCAAAGAAAAGGGAATTGGATGGGCTTCTGTCCGGTGGCTGAGTAGACTGAAAACTGCCTCTTGAATTCTTAGAGCTGTAATCACTTTTGGGTTGAGTTCTTAAGAAGTTACATTTTGGCATGAGTTTTAGCCTTTTGTCCAGTGGGGTAACTTCAGAGGAATGAATCCTGCTTCCCAGAGCAAAAAGTCCTCATTGCTTCCTGAGCTGAACTGTAATGTGCTGGTGCATGGTAAAGGATGCGTGTTGCCAAAAATTTCTTCCTATGGCCTTATATGCATCGTGGGGGTCTTTAAAACATCCATAAAGAAAATAAACCTTCTGTAATTGGGAGGAAAAAGGAATCTACTCTGGAATAGTGTCCCTGAAGCAAGAGTTATATTTATGGGAAAGATCAGCAGACTTTGGCCTATGAGTCACATTTGGAGGCGAAAATTGCGCTGGCACATGTGATTCTACACCCTGCCTGCTCTGCCCTCCTGTCCTGCCCACGCCACTGCTTTCCATAGGAAGGGCCAGCACCTTCCTGTAAACAGGGCAGAGTTTGGGTTTTGCTAAATAAGCTGAGCAGTAACTCTGGAGAAGCTGGGTATCTCCATCTGCACTGTGTTCCCATCAGTGACCTTTTACTGGATTTTCCCTTGTGCTTTCCCAAAGGATTTGTGTGGTGGTACTCTGAGCCAGGGTCTGGAGGGAGGAGGATGCTGAAGTGTGTGGGCAGGGAAGGTGTGGGGCCATGTCTTTGATGGCACATGGGCAGTGAGGCCAGCCCAAGGGGAGGCTCTGGGTGATGGGACTTTCTGCCTCCAGTCTGTGCCATGGCAGGATCTGTGCCATGGCAGGATCTCCCTGCCGTGGTCAGCAGCAAGACCCTGCCCACCCAGCTTGGCAGTGACCTGGCAGCAGGACCAGCCACTGAGCAGAGGGGGTTTGCTGCAGCTTTGCTGTGGTTTGCAAAGAATTGCTTTGGGCATCTCTGTTTCCTTCCATTTCCATTGCAACAAAGTGCTTCAGTGTGCTGTTACAGCACAGATCTGCTTCTTGGGCTGATGAGAACTTGGAAACCTGGGGAAATTCCATGGCAGGGAAATGTTTGTAATCTAGATCTTATTTATCTCTTTACTTGAAAAAAAATTGTCCTTGCATCTCTCTTCATGCAAAGATAGTGATAATGTCTGGTCCTTGCACAGAGGGACTAAGGAGGGGTCAGAGGACACTTCAGGTACTGTCCTTGACACCTCAGCGCTTTTGTGGGGACCACTACAGCATGTCTTGATATTACCATGTTTTTAAATAGGCAGAAGTTTCTCAGAGCAGCACTGTGCAGAGTGGTTGTGTGGGGTTAGTGCCAGCACCAATGCCAAAGGTCCCTGCTCTGCTCTGGCTGCGTGTACCCCGGCTCTCCTGGGCTGTGGTGCTGGGGGACAGCTGCTTGGGCCATGTGTAGAGTTGTACAAGGAAATAGCAGAGGCACCATGGCTTCCAGGAGATGTGTGCAGAAGGGGATCAGGGCAGAGTGCCTGGGCATGAATGTGGGTGCACCAAAGCCAGTCCCCTCAGGCAGGGACCTCACTTTGTCCATCACATATCAGAAACAGCCTTTATGAGCAGGCAGTAGTGAAAATGCTGAGTGAGGATATTGCAGCTCTTGCTGTTGCATTGGCTGCTCCACAGAGCTGAGGAAACAAGGTCAGATTAAATGTGTGTGGAGGAAATTGGCAGGTCTCCTTTGGCTATAAAAGCAGCTGAAATTCTTACTCTTGGATCTGTGTAGAGAAGGTCTGGTGGACAGTCCACATACCTCCTTATGCCTTTTAAATTAAGTGTGTTGGAAGGAGATGCTGGGAAATTCTGGATGGGCTCCTGACATTTTGTTTTCATACCAGGGATGGGTGGACAGGAGCATGGTGCTCTCCTAATTAATGCTAATGGGTCTGCTGCTGGCCAGGCACGTGGCTGGGACCATGTGTGGGGTGAAGTGTGGGCTTGGCAGGGGCAGGCTGCTGTCTCACAGGGTTTGCTTCCCCCAGGAGAAGATCGGCTGGCGTAAGGAGGCATCTCACCTGCTGGTCTTCACCACGGATGATGTGCCCCACATAGCCCTGGATGGGAAGCTGGGGGGACTGGTGCAGCCCCACGATGGCCAGTGCCACCTGAATGAAGCCAACGAGTACAGCGCGTCCAGCCAGCTGGTGAGTGGGCCACGGGGCCCAGCCCTTATTGACCTCAAGGGTTGGTGGACCTCTCTGAAGGCCAGCTATTCCAGCAGCTTTTGGCAAATGCAGTGCCTGGTTTAACCCAACTTCTGAAATATGCAAATAAAATTTGCTCTTCCCTTGGGCATTCCCCCATAGTGAATGCTTCCGTGATGTTCAAAAATGAGTTGGTGACTTAGCGAGTTCCTTCAAAGCTCATTGCAAGGGATGGAAGAGTAACTTGGTGTCCTCAAGAGCATTACATTTTGCCTGCAAAGTGTAGAGGAAACATAGAATGTGTCATCCCTTTTCTAAAATATGTCTGGGGAGGGTGGAGTCTGAGGACTGTCCAGAGGACTCTTCCTGAGGAGGGTGTATCTACCTTTATGTGACTACACTAGCAAGTACAACAGAATGTTCCTTTTATTCATAGCCTTTGAGCACAACACTAACATAAATCTTAGTCATAAACAGGCAAACTAGCCCTTTTTAAAAATTGAACTCAGTGGAGGAAACTTCTGGGATGAATGAACACTTGCCTGCCACTTCATTATCCCATCCTTCTGCAGAATGATGCTTTATTCAGCAGATCACATACACTAATTATGATTTTTGTTCCTGAATTGAATGTCACCCTGTGAGGGGAGGGGAATCTGGGTGGCTGTGATAAGGTCAGAAGCTGGGCTTTACAGTGGAACCCCCTGTGCAATCCTACCAAGTGGATGCACATGTAAGGGAGCACAGTCACCAAACTGGCTCCCTTATGTGGCGTTAATGGTGGGGAGCTGGCATGGGGATGCTGCCTTGGTGTTTCCATGTTTGAATCTCAGAGGCTCTCAATCAGCCCTCCAGTCTTCAAGTAAATGAGATGGCTTTTTCTAAGGACAGCACTTCAGAAGCAGGCAGGAGTTTTAAACTCAAGCTGGTCTCTTGAAACTGAGCCCTGGTTCATTATTTTGTTGCTAGAGCAGTGTCTTCCTGCCATCCTCTCTGCCTGGGAAATCTGCAGAATTAAAGAGCTTATTGTAATCTCTTTATGGTCTCAGTATGCAGAAAGAACAGGCAATGGATGTTTCTGCTTCGGGAGAAAAAAAATGATACATTTCCACTTTCTGTACTTCTAGATCTCCCTGCCTCGCACCCCTCGCAGCCATTTAGCACATGTGCATTTGCTGATGGCAAAATAGAAAGGGGAAAGAAATAACCCAGTGTTTTGGGTATTGCTGAGGCTAGTGGTGTTGTCAGTCGTGCACTTTAGTGAGGAGTGCTGTAGAAATATTCGACAGATTTCTACTATTTCAGCTGAGATTGTGCTGGTACATCAGGGACTTCATCCCACAACAAAACACGCCATGTGTCTGGAATGAATTTTGCTGTTGGGAAGAGAAGAGCAATAAAATTAGTATTTGTTTCTGTGTTACCCACCAGTCTTTCTGCCTGTTTTTTTTCCCCCTAGGATTATCCTTCCCTGGCACTTCTTGGGGAGAAACTTGCTGAAAACAACATCCACCTGATTTTCGCTGTTACAAAAAGTCATTACATCCTGTACAAGGTAAGTGCTGCTGAGTTGCCTGGGCTGGGGGGAGAATGAAATGCCTCTTGAGGCCCTGGGGAGCGGAGGCAGCTGCAAACATGTGTGTGTGTAGTGGCAAACACGTGTGTGCAGTGATAAGGGTGCATGCATGTCACCACAGGCTGCCTGGTGCAGGCCTGCAAGGCTCAGCCCTGCTAGTCCTTCCAGCAGAAAGCACTAAAGCTTCTTAGAGCAAACAGATATATATGTGTTAGTGAGCATGTGAAGAGCTAAAATAGGCTCCATGTTAATCTGGATGTTCGGATGGCTGCCAGTGTGCAGCGTGCCAGAGAGCAGAAACCCGCTCGGCCCATTCTGCAGTGACTTAATCCCATTACCTAATCATGCACAGCGTTTCTGCCCAGCTGTGTTTTTCCATCACAGAGTCCAAGGCTCTGACGTGCCACACACAATTTGAACTCTCCTGCCATTCCTGCTCTCCCCTTCAAAAGGAAAGTTGACCCAAGGCACAAAGACCAACCTGTGTCTAGAGCTGCCCTGGGGGGTTTCTAGAGGTGCTCTGTGGGTGCAGGGTGGTGTTTCAGGCAGGGTTCCTTTTGGAACCTCTGCCGAGGCCCTGGAGGCTCAAGCAGGAACAACAAGCAGCGTGTTGCTATGGTCGGGATGCTGCTCTTCGCCCATGGGGAGTGGGAGGGCTGAGCTTGTTCTCCACCCCCTCTCCTGGGGATGCTCAGGGTTGTGAGGGAAGTCGGGACAGCCGCCCCTCCCTCCCTGCTGTGCCAGCTTTCCCGAGTGCACAGCGGCTGGGTCTTGCCCCCTCCAGCAGCAGAGCCAGGTATGTTTGTCCCTGTCCCATGGCCATAAGCTTTGTTTAATATTTGACATGCTTCATTAACAATGCTTTACTTTTGAAAGCTCCACATTAATGACAGCCAAACCATACTGTGTACACCACTGGGTGATGGGGCAGTGTGTGTGGCCTGTGTCCCTGGCATGGGGTCAATCCCTCCCCATCCTCTGCTTTCCTCTCTGCACCTCAACATTTTAATTTTTCTTCTATTTTTTTTAAGAACTTTACCACTTTGATCCCTGGAACAACAGTGGAGATTTTGCACAAAGATTCCAAGAATATCATTGAGCTGATCGTCAAAGCCTACAACGTAAGTGCATTTTAATACCACAGCTGCTGAAGTGAGAAGTGCTGAGAGCTTGGCCAGCTCAGCTCCCCCCGGTGAGCTCCACCCAGCTTGGCTGCCTCCCTCCCCTGTCCTCTCCACACTGCTGGAGCTGGGATGTCCACCCTGGGGAGGGAAACAAGCTGTGTGAGGAGGACATGAAGCATGGATACCCAAGAGAGCCTGTGGGACAGCAGAAATTTCACCTCACGTCTCTTGTGTGCAGAATTACCCACAAAGCACAGCCCCCATCTAAAACATCTCTCTCAGAGCACCATACCAGTAGGTAAAATAGATTATTTCTTTGTTATCTGATGTTCAGAGGCCTCTAAAGGATGGGACCAGGTCCAGATAAGGTTGCATCCTTGTGTTGCTCTCTGTGCAGCCCATACTGGTTTTCAACACCCTATGAGTATCACCATGCTCCTAAAGGAGTTCTGTCTATGTGGCACTGCCAGTGCAGCCTGCCCTGGCACAATGAGGAGGACAGCAAGGGACCTGGAGTTGTACTGCTGACCTGATGTCATCCATCTCCATAGAGATCACGGGAGCAGATCAACTAGAAGCAGCTAAATTGCATGTTCATAGCATAGTTAGTGCCAACATTTGTGTTGACTTCTCCCTAAATTCTTATAGGTCGGGTCTTCGTGATCCTGCAAGGATATTGCTGGGTGTTGGGTATGGAGATCTGACCCCGTAACAGGTCAGCCCTCAGGCAGAGTTGTTCATGCATGGGACCTGTGGGCACAGCTTTCTATGGCTGCAAGCTCTTCTTGGTACTATGTTCATTAGTGCAGGGAGTCAATAAGAACTTCTTTGGAGGAGTTTACACATCCAGAATCCGTATAGGGTTGTGGTGTGCTTTGTGTGATCTGTAAAGCTCTTCTTTCCTTTCCCCCATCTCCCTGCAGTTAAAGCAGCATTTGATAGCTTCACCCTCTGAGGAAGGCAATGAAGTTAATGCTGCTAATGAGGCCCAGGAGGTACTGCTAATCAAAAGCCCAGTTGTCCCAGTTTGTCCCCTTGAGGTAGGAGGGTCTTGTGGCTGAGCTGCTTGGCTGGGGAGAAAGAAATGAATATTTATTCCACATTGACTTTGTATGTGGCCTCAGTGCCATCATGTGGGAACCTCCCTTTGCCTTGTTTTTGCAGCTGTAAGATGCATCCATGCCTCCATTTCACCACCCCTCAAGCCTTTGCAGATCAATACAAGCTGATGAAAACCATTGGGAATCCTGTGGCTACACCACTGCTCCTTCCTTCTCTTTGCTTGTGAGCTTTCTAGCACAGCTGGCTGGAAACCACTTGGGTGCTTAGACCAAGATGCCCCATGGAATGAGCTCTGTGGGCTGTCTGACTGCTGAGACTGGGCTGAGACTTCTTTCCTGTTCAGCTGGGTGATGGGTGTGGGCTGGGACCTCCAGGAGTGCTGTCGGGAGCTGGCAGCTCCTGCCTGTGCCACAGTCAGCCCAGGGCCACCGGAAACCTGGCACCCGCCCAGCCCGTCTCCTCTTGGGAGCTTTGTTTTTTCCCTGAAATGATGGAGGAAATTCTCACTGGAGGAGATGGCTGAAATTCTGTTTACCAAATGGGAGTGAACCTTTTTTTATTCCCTGTGTAAAGGAAAGTCTGAACCTGGAGAAATCCTTCATCTTCAACAGGGACTGTCTTCTCCTGCAGGGTGGCAGTGGCTGATGTTCTGGGCCTGGGCTCAGTCCCTCCCCTTCAGTGTTTTGTCCATCTCTGGTCCTCTCTCATCTGCTTCCCCTCACCAATGCACACATCAGACTTGCTCAGGGCTTACATTACCCTCAGGATTGCTTTTCCCCATCTCTTCATCTTCCATCTCCCATCTCCCTTTTCATCTGCCCAGCATGCTGTCCCCTCTCCCTCATCCCACCAGGTGTGAAGCAAAAGAGAACAGGGACTGCCTTCTCCCTGCCCTTCCCCCAGATCTCCATATATCTGGGAGATGGAAAAGCTCATGGGAGGCTGTGCCCAGACAGAGGGCTGGGTCTGGACTGATGAGAGCAAATGGGATGCTGGTTTAAGAAGCCCTTTCCTAAACCAAATCCAGGCAGGTTGTGGGACTGTTTCTTGTTGCATCTACCAGTTGCCCTCTGTGGTGGCTGTGGTGTTGTCAGAAGACACTGGTGTGTAACAGTGCCAAGGGGATCATAATAATGGCACTGCATTTAGGCTAACAGCAGGACTATACAGGGCTAATAAGAGGACTTGGTGGGTGTCTAGGAATATAGGATGAGCCTGTGCAAGGCCATACTGAGGCCTGGCCTGGTGCTGTGTTTTCTGCCATGCTACTAATGGGATGCTCTGGGAAAGAAGATGGGGAGCTTATCAGTGTAGCAGCTAATTCCTACAGGATGATTTGGGGCAGAGCAGTATCCATAGATTAATTGGCAATTGGCACACTCAGTGTTCAGCCCACAGGCAATGGATGCTCTGTGTGCTCCCAGCTGCTACCCCATGAACAGCTTCTCTGTTACAGTAGAGAGATGGGAAATCATTCCTTTCTTTCCTCAAGGACTGTTTAGATTCACCCGGCCAAAACTCATTTATTTCCGGTCCATTTCTAGAAGCATTGGCTCTTTGCTGGCATGTGAACCCTGCTTTTGTCATCACATGTACTGGCAAGAGGTCTGAATTAGCACTTTTTCTTAATCTGGCTTCTTTGGTGAGGGCTGGGGACAAGGGGAAGAGGGATGGAGCCGGAAGCTGGCTTTGGATAATAAGCATATTTGTACAAAAACCTCCATTTTGAAAAACTTTGTCATTTTTGGACACCACTGGTATAAAAATCAGTTCCAGCCCTTGGAAGAATTAAACAAAACAATGTCATTCCAAATTAATATTTATAAACTTCATCTTGTTGTGACTTAAAAGTCTGTGTATGCAGCAGGGCAGAGAGTTGAGAAGCAGAAAGCGGTAGAAGCACACCAAAACCTCACAGATGGAAAATGCTCTTCACTTCAAAAAGTTTTTTCAAAGAAAGAGATTTTTCATTAATTTTTTCCTATGGTGCTGTTTCCAGCTGACACTTTTGAAAGGGTGCTTTCTGTTCAGCTTTTTCTTCTAAGAGGGAGAATACATTTTTCTGACCAGTTGGGTGAAATAAGGAAAGCAGGACAGAGTTAGTGCAGTTTCATGTCTTCTCTGTGCTGCACAACAGACATTGTAGGACAGCTGCCAGTGGAGAATCAGGCTTTGCACTTTGTTCAGGAGCTGGTTTATGGGGAGGAGAAGGTGCAGATGTGCACAGAAAGCTCTGACCTTCAATTCAGAGATATTCTGTTTGTGGTCAAGAAGGTTTTCTTCTTTTTCTTGTGCACCCATATGTTTCCAGTACTGGCTGCAGTGTCCATTACACCCTGCAGGGGTGGTAGGCAGCTCCCTGTGAATCTAGTTGTGATCATCAGAAGTCTTCTGGGCTGGTTGAGTCAAACTCAAAGGTCAGTGTGTGTGCAGGGGTGATTTTTTTTTTTTCATATAGGTGCAGAGATGTCCTTACCCACCCTCTGGAAACACCAGGAGAAGAGACTAAAGCAGAAGAAACCCTTCTATCTTTGGGAGCTTGATGGTTTGCTTTCCCATTGTGTTTCCAGAGTATTCGGTCCAAGGTGGAGCTCACAGTCTGGGACAGCCCTGAGGACATTGGCTTGACCTTCACTGCCACGTGCCAGGATGGGTTGTCTTATCCAGGGCTCAGGAAGTGTGGGGATCTCAAAATTGGAGATACGGTGAGTCTGCCTTTCAATCTGTTCCCTGGAGAGGCTCTTTCACCCCCTTCCTTTGGTTGATGAGTGGTCCTGGGCAACAAAACAGTTTTGCTCATTTTCCTCTGCTTTCCTCATAATGATATAGAAATCCATGGAGAGTGGCTCTGCTAGAAGTAGTTCTGGGTGGTGCAGGTCAGTCCAAGGTGAGCTGAGAGGAAAGAGGGAATACAGGCATCTTGTCTACAGTACTGAGCTAAAGGTCCTGATCAGGCAGCAGGATGCAATAGTCAAAAATGGGCTTTTTTGCCTTAATCACAGATATTTACATCACACTCTCACCTGTGAAATTCCATGGGCAGCAACCCTCCTCTCCTGTGTTGAGTTCCTAGGTTATTGGATGGCAGCACAAATTGAAATAAATGTTAACAGGGCATAATCCATCCTGTGCTTTTTAAAAAGCAGTGAAGCTAAGCTTTGCTTGTTTAAATTGAGTATTGATGCAGGTAAATGAGTTGCTGAGCTGCAGGGCTAGGGCAGGAGGGCTCAGGTCAGTGGGGAACCTCCTGCCTTTCTTCAGACTTTTCCTGTCTGAGGCCGTGGGTGTGGGTTCATTAGCAGCCTGATTGCCTTATTTGAGAAGAGTGACTCTGCAAACATACCAGAGCTCTCAGTGCTGTGGCATATAAAAATAGTTTAAAAGAGTCAACAGTAGCTGGAGTTTTACCCCACCAAATAAGGATCATGTGAGGTGTTAAACAGGGAGGTGGTTTTGCTTTTTAAACAGAATTACTGGGTCTTGGATAGGTGGGTAAAAGCAGTCCCTGTAGCTCCTTGTTCCTACAGCAAAACTTGGACCCCCAAGGAAGCACAGTCAGTCTGGTGGTTGATCCTGGGCTCCCATGTTCAGCAGGAGCAGGGGGATTACTCCAGCTGCTGAAGCTTGTGCCATAAAGGGTCTGGCTGTGAGTGCAGCAGGGAGCTGGCACTGGCTCCATTTTAGGAGCACCCTGAGTGTTGAGGTGCCTGCACAGGCAGAGATGCCACAGGACTGTGGGGTCATATACCTCCAGCCCCCCTTTTCAGCTGCTTTCTGCCCCTTTGCCTCCACGTGACTTGAGATTTGACTCCTGCTAAGAAAGTTTCCCCAAAGAGGATAATGCTGGCACTGGACCCTAATCTGCCAGGGCTTAGTCCTGGGGCTGTGGGTATCAGTGGGTGAAAGGGAGCAGGATTACCCTGATCCCCTTAGCTTGCTTTCTGATCTCCTCCTCTGTAATTTGAGCTTCTACCCTAATTGCTTCAGGCCTTGGGAATGGGAGGGGTCAAGGGAGGTTTCCTGGGGGTGCAGCTCTCCTGCCAGGGGTGGCTGCTTGTCTTCATCTGCACATCACCCCTTGACCTGTGGGACAGTGAAGTCAGTGAGAGCTTGAGGTGACCCCCAAAAATCCCCAGAGAGAAAGCATTCCTTCCTGAGGCCTAGGAAAGGGTCTCATTTCCTTGGAATAAGGTTAATCCCCCTTGCTAACTGGCAGCTCTGGGCAGTGCTGGCCAGCCCTAACAAAGAGCAGGATTAAATCAGGGGTTAAGCAAGCAACCAAAGTATGGTCTTGGTTTTCTCAAAGAGTAAATCCCTGACACTGGATTGTAGCAACATAAAACGAGTAGGGGTGTGATGTATAACCATTTAATGATGTGTAGAACCCTTCTAAATCCAGGCTTGATAGAAGCATCTGTTAAAAATGGCTTGTGAGCAGCATGCCAAAAGCTTGGGACTGTGGGGCTGATACACATTTCCATATGCAAATCAGGAGTCCCATAAAACCTTCTACATCCGTGATCTTATAGGCCCCTTGGGTTCTTTGCTGTGCTGGTTAGATCTTTGATAGTGCTTGTTTTGAGAGAGTTTTCTATTTTTAATAGCATGAAAACTGGGTTATTTTCTAGAGTTTTGCCCTGTTTATTTCATGGGAATAGGCAGGTTCCTTCTCACTTCACAGGAACCAGTGGTGCCTGATGGGGAAAATTGCTGTGAATGGCTGACAACAGAGTTTTAAAATGCTTTGGATGCCCAGCCCCTCATGGGTCTGGCAGATGTTGGTGCGTTGAGCTGCTGGCGCCCTTGCTGGATGTGCAATTGTTTGGGGTTTTTCTGCACACACCTGGGAGTGAAGCTGAGCTGGGCCCCGTTCCGTGGAATTGCTCCATGGATTTTCCCCAGGACATTTGCTCTCCCCTGCCGGGGGACACCATTGACAGCTGCTTTGGGGCCGTGCCTGCTACCTTAACATCTCCCTGCAGGTTTCCTTCGAGGTGGCCGTGGAGGCGCGGAGCTGCCCTGCCGAGGACACGTCCCACACCTTCACCATCAAGCCGGCCGGCTTTCGGGACACGCTGGAGGTGGCCGTGACCTACAGCTGCCTGTGCGGCTGCACCGGCCGCGCCGCGCCGGCCAGCGGCAAATGCAGCGGCAACGGGACCTACGCCTGCGGGCTCTGCCAGTGCGACCCCGGCTACCTGGGGGCTCGCTGCGAGTGCGAGGAAGGGGCCAGCGGCGACCTGCACCACGCCCTGTGCCGAGAGGCCGAGGGCAAGCCCCTGTGCAGCGGCAGGGGGGAGTGCAGCTGCAACCAGTGCCTCTGCTACGAGAGCGAGTTCGGCAACATCTACGGGCCCTTCTGCGAGTGCGACGACTTCTCCTGCGCCAGGTACAAGGGAGTGCTCTGCTCAGGTAGGAGCCTTTCCTCCCGTGTGCCCTCTGTGTCGTGGCAGTGCAAAAACTGCCCCAAAATGGGGGAGGTTGCCGGGCTGGAGCGTGCAGGAAATCTGCCCTGTTTCTGGAGGAGTCTGTGCTCCCTTCCTTTTCGTTGTGGGAACAAGGATGGAGAGGTTTAGAGGGGCATCCACAGTTAAGAGCAAAAATTGCATTCTCCTCATCAGAGCTGGGTTTCCAGCACTGGAGTCAAAGGCTCTCTCCCCGCAGGTTTGTCTGCTGCCTGGGTCCCAGGGAGGTGAGCAGAGTCTTGGCTTTGGTGTTACTATTTTGATGTAACTATGCACATCTCTTGCACACTGATGTATTTCCCGAGGAAAGAGTAAACCAGCTCTTGCTTGAATCCTCTGAGGCTTTTTTGGTGTTTTCATAGGTTGGATTTTTCCTATGTGTGCCATCCTTCCCTGCCTAGGCAGAAACAATCTTCTTTTAAAGATGAAGTATTTGGCATAATCCCCTGGTGCATCGCAGGTGAAAGGAAAGATTGTGTTCCAGGCTGTTACTTATTAGAGAAAAGCTGTATTAAAGATTCCTAAAGCTGTTCTATGTATGGATTTTTCTCCCACTGGGAAAACAAGTCATTCCCTGGGAAAGCTGGGGCTAGTCAGCTTTGCTTAGACAAAGGTATAAGAGTTATTTAGCTATGTTTGCTAAAATGGGTTTAAAACCTCACCAGTCCAAGGTCAAATAATTTACCTTGAACATAACTGCCTGGATTAGCCCTCGGACATAATTCCCTCAGTTGGATCAGGGCAAAGGGTTGTTCTTTAAACTTTGCCTGCTTTCAAGCAAGTTAAATATTTCCGTAGCTGAAAACCTTGGACAAAAATTCCAAACAAGTGCAAGCTTGGAAAAAATAGTTACTTTTTATGTTTTCTCCAGGGAAGTGGTGGGTTTTTTCTGCTGCTGTTTATCTTGCCCTGCATATTTCAGAGTGGGGCAGTAAGATTTGGTTCCAAGTCTCTGGCTGTTTGAGGCAATTGTGTTGTTAGGCAGATAGAGGATGTTTGTGTTAATTTTCCTGTAGCCTGGCTAGTGATTTTGTCACTGCTGAAGATGAGGCAGGCAATACTCTGGGTTTGGAATTGCCCTGGAGGTCCCAAGGCTGCAGAACAATGGGAGAGGCCAGTTCCACCCTGACAGTGACAGTGACAGTGACAATCCACAGACTGGGGGCTCTGTGAGGCTCTCCCTGCTGATGCATGAGTGGAAAGATGGGTGAAAAAAGTGTTTGAAAGTAGATGGGGGTAAAATTAAACTCAACTGTGAAGTAATTAGGGGTACTAGTAATTACTGCCTGCGAGTTCTCCAGAAGACCCCATTGCTTTGGCAGCATCATCCCACCCAAAAGGAGTGTATTTAAAAGCAAGCAGGGCAGCAATGCTATAAAGAGAGGTTGCAAGATACTGGGGTAGCAGTTGCTGCAAGGAAAGGACACACCTCTGGTCAAATTTCCGTTTCAGCAGGAGGGCCACAGCTCTCCTGCTCCACAGGAAAGCAAGTTATGTATCTTCTGTTGCACCTGCTTGCTTCTGTCCCTGTGGAAGATGTCTGGTGCTGGGAAGCGCAGCATAGTTGGTTTGGGATTTGCTGAAGTTTTTAAAAGTCATTTAAAAGTCCTTTTTATAGCTATGAAATAAAACAAAGAGTAGGCTGAGGCCAAGCAAGCTCTTTGCTTGAGGAATGGGATGGAGTCTGGCAAGGCTGTGTGAGGTGGTTTGTTGGCTTATAACATTTTGAGGTGGTTTTGTCAGGCCAAGAGGCTTGGGATTTACCAGCCCACCACAAGCTTGCATGGCAGGGCTATGCCCAAAGCTGCCCCTAACAAACAGCCCTCTGCTACACAAACATCACTGGGGGCTTCCAGCAGACCACACTCACTCCCCTCTACTCATGGGGCCTTCTTAGAAAAACCAGGTGTTTAGCTCAGCACTGAACATCTGTCCACCAGCCCATGTAGACTTGGCAGCCAGAAGAGTTTGGGTGATGCCTTGGGAGCAGGTTGATTCCCAGGGCAGTTGCTGCAGTGGCTGGTTGCTGTCTTTGTTCCTGCTAGAAGCTGAAATGACACCCTGCCCTCAGTCTGTCTTTTCCTGGGCACAGTGTCTGTCCCTGAAAGTCTCTGTCATCCCTGTGCCTGTGCAGGGGGAGACGGACAGGTTTTAGCTAATGCACAAAAAAAGCAGAGTGTAAAACTGTCATTTTGCTGCAGATTATTGTCTCTGTCCTTGCTTGGGAGTTTCTTGGCTTGGACCCATGAGTGGAACTCCTCACTGCTGTCAAGGGCTTTATTTATACTCTTTGAATCCTCTGGTTGCATAGAAGGCAGTCACTGCCTCTCAGTGCATTTCTGATGACTGACTGTACTTTGAACAGTGGAACCCAACCTCAGGTTTAGCACACAGGCTGTGGTGTCCCCCATCAAATCCATTTACACCTGCTCCAGCTGTTGAACAAGATGATACCATGAACCTGGAGTGCCCATCCCAGACAGAGCTGATGAGAAAACAGCCAGTCCAACCTGAGCTGAGCTTTTGGGGAGCACCAGGAGGAGAGCAAAATTTTCTGAGCTGAGAAGTAAAACTCCACTCAGGCAAACATCTTTACACCTTTACTGTGGTTTATGGCATGCCTCAGCTCAGAGGCCCCATGAGCCCATTGCCCACTGGTTTGGGCATTTCTTCCTTTTACGATCTGTAGCAAACTGTCCCCACTGAGTCACTGCCATGGCACAGGAATAGGGTGGCATGTTATGCTCAGGCATCCTGCATTCCCAGCAAAAGCCACAGTGGGGTTGAAATACTCTGAAATGAACTTGTTTCTTGTCTCTTGGCATTGGGTCCTTTGGTTAGGAAAAAACATTTCAATTCTTGGGTCCATTATATTGGGGCCTCATTTTGTCAGCATTTGAGAGGAGAGATGCCTGCAGACAGTGCTGCCTATGGCTCCAGTCCTTTTGTAGTCCCCCTCATGAAGTAGAGAAGCAGATTTTGGGTGAGAAAGTATCTAAAGAGCCAGCAAGAATTTAATTCCTGTTAGTGGGAGGTTTATCATGCCTCCTGCATCTGTGAGGCAAGTGGGAAAAGGGAGTAATTTATAATGTGGAGTAAATGTTAATTCAAGTTGCATCCAACTCAGAATCAATGTCACTTAGTCACTATTAAGTGGCATTTGTTCTGCTGCTCCCCAAGTCCAGTTAACAGCTCTGGAATAGCTGTCTCAAACCATTAATCCAGCTTCTGGTGGGGCCATAGGGGATGGGTTGCACAAGTGTTCTCTTCTTACAAAAGAAATGCAGCTGGGTTATCTGCAGCACTGTGCTCTGACAAAGCAGGCAGAGGCTTCCCAAACCCTCAAATGCTTTACTCCCAGTTTTTCTTTGGGTGGAGAGGTTGCCTTTTTGCATTGAGATGTTCGACACATCACTCTGTACCCTCTACTCTGAAATGTGGGTGGCTGTGGGAGAGGGGCAGAAAGCCCTCCTGCCTGCAGCTGGGCTGGGGAAGGGGCAGCTGGCTGCACAAACCACAGGCTTTTGAACTCCTTGGCTGCCTGCCAGGCAGTTTGACAAAGGAGGAAACATCTCTTGCCCTAATTGCATTCCTGAAGGTCCCATAAAACTAGGTGGCAGGAGGGAGGAGAGGCCCCAGTAAGGGCATCACACATTTGCCTCTAATGAAGAAAGACTGGCTTGTTGGAGGCCAAGCTTCATTAGCTTCAGTTGCTCCAGACCTATTTTTTCTTGGATGGGGGGACACAGAGTAATATGGCATCATATGGGTCTCTAAAGAAATTTTCCCTTACCCACCACCACTGTTCCCCAGCTCCCTGTGTGTCATTTGTGTGCTCTTCAGCCCAGGATGCTGGTTGTGCACAGGCACATCACTAATTACAGAAGAGCACTCATCATGCTGCAGCCATTCCTCCCTCTAAATCACAAAAGGTCTCATCCCAAAAATCCATACTGCCTGAGCAGCACGGCAGCTACTGATGGTGGTCCAGCTTTGGGGAATCAGGTCTTTTGTGGTTTTGCTTCTTCATTTTTTTTAGAATTGGACAATAAATCAGATTTATAAACAGTTTTGCATCTGTAAATTAAGTCCTTCAATGTCTCTCTAGCTTGTAAGCAGCTGTGAGCATCTGAACTGGTTTAGGTGACTAAAGGTCGTGGCTGGCTAAAGCACAGCATGATGGGGATGCCTTGGAGCACAGGAGCTGGTCTGGCCTCCCTTACCAGCACAGGGCTTCCAGTGGCACACAAAACTCAGATCAGCCATAGAGCATCAGGTGTCAAACCTGCAAGCACGTGCATGTGCCAGAATCGCTTCTGAGATGGGATGTGGGAAGAGACAGCTCATTGAAGTTTTGGGGTTTATTTTGCAGAGAATAGCCAGGCTTATGTGTGATGTGACTCCAGCTGCCCTGCAGAAACCACTTCAAAAACTGCTGAGTTCATTCAAGTCCTCAGTATTTACTTCTGAATGCTTCCTCTTAGTTTTAGTAAATGGGGAAGCTCTGGGAGGTTTTAGCCTGTACTAAGGCCCAGGGAGATATGGCTTTTTTGTTTTGTTTTGTTTTGTTTTAACACGGCCTCAAATTAGAGACCTCACTCGTGCTTTTGCAATTTGTTTTTGCTGTACCCTGTCCGTAACACATTTGACAGTCAGTGGGATGATGGCTCAGTGCCAGTGCCCCAGCTTCTGGTCCTGCACTAGAGCCCCATGCTTTGAGAGTAGCACTTGGGTTTGATTCCCCTGCTGGTATCTCCACCCTGGGGATTTGGATGGGTTCTGTTGCTGTACAAATCACTGTGCCCATGGACACATCACCTGGAAATAGACTTTCTTCCAAAGATACTTCTGTAGTTACTATTCACATACCCAGTGGTGGCTAAAACTGCCATCCTGGGTGGTAATAATAATGGCCTCTTGGATGGAGGATGCTGGTGTGCATCTAACAGCTCAGATGTGAGACTAAAGGTGATCCACATCTCTCAGACACACAACAGCATTTTATTTTTGGTCTTAATTCTCTTCATTCCTAATGCCTAAATTTTTACCAGGAGCCGCTGTTAAGAAAGAAATGGATAGTGTTTGATTTATTAATCTCTGAGGTGCGGTGATGTTTGAGTGTGGTTTGGGGAGGAAGGAGAGCTTCTTTTGTGCCCACTGTCTGTGGCTGTGCTGTGGGTGGAGTGGCTTTTGACAAATGTACCCTTGCCAGAAGGGAAGAGGGTGGCCTGTGGCGGAAAGAAGAGAGGGAACAGAGCCTAAGCCACATCTGCAATGTTTCCTTTTAAGTCACGTCAAGTCTTGTTATCTGTAAGTTTTTCTGAGCACTGCTTAGTAAAAGAGAACCTGAAGGGGAGAGACAAAAGGACCATATAAATATGAAAGTTAAAAATAATCTTTTGGCTGTTGCTAAGTGCTAGTGCAGCTGTGAGCCAGGGAGATGCAGCTCTGTCTCGAGGGCGGCTGCCCTGCAGGTCAATCCCTTTCTGCTTCCCATGTGAGAGGAGGATGGGGAACACACATCTATCAGCATATTTGAGGCTTATTTTGGTGATAGAGGATGCAGTGTCAGCTCGGGTCACTGTGCTGTAACCTCACAGTACCAGTTGCTTTGTGAGTAGTCCCAGTCATTAGCAGCAGGTTGGGGGCTCAGGGGTCAGTGGCTGTGGGTGCTGTCAGGGTGCAGGGCATGGGAGAGTGGTTTGGGATGAGCAGAACCAAGTCAAGTCCTCTGAAACAAAACCCTGTATCATTAGGGTGTTGTAGTGCTGCAAATGCCCCTCTTCCCACCAAAGAGACAGGGAGCTGAAGACAAGCTGAGTCTGGGCTGGTAGACACAGCAGTCTGTGTATGTTGTCACACTGTGTGGGGCACAGGGTGTCCTTGGCTCCTTGGCAGCCCACAAACCTGGTTTCAGGCACCTTGAGGTCTCTTGCCTACAGTGCCACTTGCAGAGCCCAGGGGACCTTATGCCCAGAACAGACAACAAAGAGATTGCATTGCTGTAGCATCTCTCTTTCACAATGTGGTCAAAACTCAGACTGCATGTTTATCTTCAAGCTTCCTAAAGACCTTTCTCCTTGGTTCATTCCCATTTGGCCTTTGCTTTTATCACCTGCAGGAGCTGCTCAGCCAAAGGTCCTGTCCTGAGATGTTTGCGAGCCAGAGAATAAATGGATAAAACAAAATAATCTGCCTGAATAAGAAGGAAAAATAAACCTCTGACTTGCTGTGTCCCGTAGCTGTGAGGAACTGAGGCCAGAGCACCTGTGCCTGGTGTCACTACTGGGTGGGCATCCCCTCTCCAGCTTACATCCCTCCTCCACCTGTGAAACAGTTTGGCTCCAGTAAGAATAGACTACAAACATTTAATAAGAAACAAATCAAATGAGGCACTGCTGCTACTTCCTTTTCTGGAGTTAAACCGCAAAGCTGTTCTGCTGACTCTCATCACATGGATTGCTGTAAAGAAATGGAAGGTTTATGTCAGCTCCATTTATCCCCATCCAGTGGGTCAGCTAAAAAAAAAAGTAAGGACCAGGTCAGCTGGAGCAGGCAGGGCTGAGGACTGTGGTGGGGAAGAGCAGTCAACTGAATCCACCTTCATCCTGCTGGGACTGATGCCACTCTTGCCCTGCTTACAAGCTGCCTGCAGATGCTGTTTGGCTGTGTGTCCAGTGTCATTTGGCTGCGCAATGTCTAAGTCCCAAATCAAGAAAAATGCCTTTTTTTTTTTAATGTGTGTTTTTTTTTATAAACCAGATCTTTTCTTAGGCCAGCTGTTGAACTGTTGGTATTCCTGCATTCCTTCTTCCTCTCCTGTAGAGCATGGGGCTACCCTGCTGTTGCAACATTTTGGAGCAGCAGAACGTAGTTGCTCAAGCAGTGATTTAGAAAACATTTCCACAGGTGAAGAAGGAACTATGGAGGTGCCTGCTGCTGCTGACACATGTGGGATGTTGGTTTTTAGGCCTTGTTCTGGCAACAAGAGCTGGTGTCTTGAGCTCTGGGGTCATCCGGGGCTGCTTCCTGTGGTGCCTTGGGTCGGGCCATGCTTTGCCAGACATCAGTGAGCTCTGAGATTTGCCAGACATCAGTGAGCTCTGTGAGTGAAACACTTGAAACCTCTCAGCCTTTAGTGTGGAGTATCATTGAGAAAGTCTGCTCTTCACACAGTGTGAAGAGGAGGAGAAACTACAGGGACAGGTCTGGGACATGCTTACCTAATGCTGTGGGCAGCCTGTGATACTCTCTGCTTGCATCACGTGCTTGCTGTGCCAGGGTGGCACCTTCTGTGCAGGGAAGGCTTATTTGGGGGCAGGGACACCCAGCCCTGAGCTCCCAGATGATTTGAAAGGCAGTAGAGAGATTTCACCCTAGAGCTGTGTGAGGGGCTGGCTGGCAGTAGCATTCCTCTGTAGAAGTGTTTGATTTTAACTTGTAGGCAAAGGGTTCCTGAGCATTAGCCAGCCAAATTCAGCAGGGTGTCCCATGGGGTTCTGGGTGTGCTCATCTCCAAGAGCTGTGGCTCACAGTCCCAATGCAGAGAGGGGCTGAGAGCCACATGGGAGGTGTTTGCATTCCAAATTTCATCTTCATGAAGTCTGGCACACAGATCCTCAGTGGCCTTTTGGAGGAGCATGGGGCTGACTCAGTGCATGTGTTTACTCACATCTCCAGTTCTTGGGCAGCTTCTGAAACTGCTTCCTGCCAGGGCATCATTTCCATCCTTCCCCAATCTCTCTCTTCTTCTTCCTCTCAGAATTTATTTTTTCCCCTTTAACCTGGTTTCTCTTCTCTTTTCACTTTAATACTGAGTCATGTGCCACTATCCTCGGAGAGTGTGTGCCTCCCCATCCTGCTCCATGCCTGTTCCAAAGACTGAAGATCCCAGAGTTGAAGTGGCCTCTGGGCTGGGACAAACAGCATGGGGTGACCCTTGTCTGCTGGCTGTGACCTGTGAAAGCATGGCCAGTGCTTGTAGCTGCAATGTAAAAATGCCTGATCTCCTTTCTAATTGCACTGCTAATGACCCCCGTGCTGTGCTTCAGGTCAAAGGTGGCTGCAGGTCAGTGCAGGTGGATGGTTCTTAGCTGGGATGCTCTGTGCCCCGTGGATATGCTGCTCTAGATTTCTTTCATAGCAATTAAATGCAGAATTTGTTATTACGCTATAATGCCACCAGGCATTAGCATTACATTGCTGCCTGTTAAATACTATTGATTATTGTGGAGTTGGACTCTGTGATCTTCATGGGTCCCTTCCAACTTGAGATATTTGATGATCTTTGCATGGATTTCTCACAGGAACACAAATGATGATTCCATTTGTGTTTGTGCTCAGTTCCTTTTGTTCCTCGGTGTTCCTGACAGCAGGAATACCCTGCTGGCCCCACCTTCCTCACACCGGGGGTTTGTGTTGGCTTTTCACTGCAACAGCAACTAGGTTGGACATTCTCCCCCCAGTGTATCGAGTACTGCTCTCCCAGAGTCTTTATTCCTGCATGAAAAGGGTAAAGCTGCCCTTTGCTACCCCTCCTTTCTCCCTGCCCGAGCTCTTATTGCTGTCCAAGCCTTGCAGCTCTCCCCAAATCTGGCAGCATCTCCTTGAGGGCCAACTGCACAGAGCGCTGCTGTTCCTGCCTCTTTTCACTGCAGTTTTTCCTTGTCCCTGAGCAGACCTTTAGCAAGTGTGAATGCATGCTAATGAGCCATTAAACGCCCGGGCAGAATTAAAGAATACAGGAGTGATGTCTTTGACATCTTTATGGGAGCCAGAGTCTGTCTTTGGGGCTCTGCTCTTAAAGTGGCACAAAATGTGGGTTACAACTGGAGGTGTCATCTGAAGACTCATGCACGTACCCAAACCCCCTGTCCTGCCCCCTCCCAGGGCCAAAAACCCCATAGAAAGTTCCAAGTAACCCATGCCAAGATGAACTGAGAAAATAAAGCTTAGATGGTCTTAGAACAAACTCACTTTAAATGCTCTACTGGCCAGCATCTCAGTGAGTCTGCAGTCTGAATTTGGTCTCTCTGGTGATAGTCATTGACAGAAATGCACATTTGGAAATGAATGTTGTGTTGGGGGCTTAAAGGCAGATGAAAGCCTCAGACCAGCAGGTGAGTGGAATTCTGGGTCTCTGCATTTCTTGTTGACATGTACTGACAGCCTGTGAATTTTGCCCAGTTTCATTTAAGAAATTGAGCTTAAGTAATTGACCTGAAAGGGAAGTGCAGCACAGGCTGTGTGTTCATTCTTTCTCTTTTTTTTTTTTTCCTTTGTCTTACTTTAAGTGATATTCTGACTTCTTCTGGATACTTCATTAAGAGAGAAATCTGTTACAAGACCATGGACTTCTGGTGAACTTGCACCAAATGATGTGTTTGCATCCAAACACAGAACTGGGCAAGGCTCCTAAGGCACTGCATTGTGCAGAGGAAGAATCTTGACTTTCCAGAGCCCGCTCCTCTCAACAAAGTCCAGCAGAAGGGATATTCAACCCACTTGTGCTTCAGCAGGATGGGAATTGAACTGCTTTTTATTTGGAGGATGGACCTGAACCATGGAATTTGGCCATGGAGTTTAGGGATTTGGGATCATGCAGCTTTGTTTTTGGAGACAAGTTTTATTTTAAGAACATATCTGGAGGTTTTTTGGGTGGTAGGAGCTGGTTGGTAGGAGTTAGCTCTGGTGTCAGAGTGGGAGGATGAAGCTTATCCTTCCTGGAGGCATCGTGTGTTGGTGGAAGGGTTGCAACACTATAGCTTTCCTCATGCCCTTTCTATGCCTTTCAGCATGGTTGCCATATGTCCCCTTGTGTTTCCACATCTTCCAGAGCCTTCACAGTGACTAAAGCTGAAGTGCAGAGTTGTATAAGCAGATCTGGGCAGAGACAGGCCAGGAAGTTTGTAAGTGGGGGAAAAGGTCCTGGCTCTGACCCATGGGTATTGGTGGTATCTGGGCAGGATTGGGAGGGCCAAGTGGAAAATGTTTGGTTTTTTTTTTTCAAGCAGTTTTGTTTGTCAGGCTTTTTGGGGAGAAAGGAAACAAATGGAGAGATCTGCATTTAGGGGGGTTTCATCTGTGAGCAACTCTGTGAGGGGCTGGAGAGCTGGCTGGAGAGAGGAGCACTGCTATGGGGAGGTGTTGCTGTGTACCATGGGAGACCCAATGAACACCTGCATGTGAACAGGTGGAGGTTGATAGGAAGGGACAGTGGCCCTTTTTGAGTTAGAGGTTTGGAGGGAGACACAGTAGGGGCAAAAACCCCAGAGGATTCACACACACCACCCCCTTCTGATTTGGCTTAAGGAATAATATGAATTGTTGGCAGTTTCTGCAGTGCCTTCCATGTCAGGTCCTTAGGGGGTGACAAAGCCAAAGATGAGCATGTGCCCAGAGTGGTGGGATGGTATCTGGGCCCACGGCTCAAAGGAAAACAGCACATCCATCCAACTGCCCCCACTTGGGATGAAGCTCTGTGCCTCTGGGAGGATCTGGTACCAGCCCTTGCCCCATAGCTCTCCCTGCATCAGTAACAGAGTTGGCAGTAGGACCTGAAAGCTCCAATTCCCAGCTCTGGGTCTCCATCCAAAAGGCCACATGTGGCAGGCTTGGCTGAGGAGCTAATGTAAGTAGAAGTCAAGGATTTGTGGAGTGCTGAGCTTACTTGGAAAAAAAAGACAAAAAAGGAAGGCTTTATTTTAAGAAATGCAGCTTTAGATCTCTTTCAGGAAATGACTTCTCACTGCCCGTTTTGGCTTTCTGATGGATCATCAGCTGTATCTCGTGGTTGCATTTCAGCTCCACTTCTTTAGCAGAGAGAAGGAAAATGAGGAAAGGCTGGCCAAGGCTGCCACAGGAAATCCGCCTGCCCCGGATAGCTTTGAGCTGCCTTCATGAAACAGCAGTTTCCAAAACCGTGTCTTCCTTGTCCTGTTCTCACTGAACCCAGAGATTCCCAAGTGAGTGAGAAACTGGAGTGCTGAGGGGTGTTTTTGTAATGGCAGTGCTGCAGTGTGGGGGATGCTGGCAGTAGTGGCCAGCTGGTGATGGGACTTGTGGTACCCATGGAGCTTGAGCCTGCATTTATTCCTTCACCTTTGGTTTCATTAGTCTGCATCTCCAGTGCTGTTTTTGATGACTGGTGAGCCCAGTGCTGGGACTGAAGTCTTGGTTAAACCCATACGCTTCAGCATATAAATATCCATTGCAAAAGGAAGATGCACAGATCCATGGTATCTGGTGTAAATAACATTCAGAAAAGCACTATTTACTTCTTAGTAACCTCTTAGTGTTTGTTTTGCTGCTTCAGTGTTGCGTTGTGGATAAATGAGTGTGGGCAAGCTCTCTCCTGGTGTGAGTGGAGGCAGTCGGATGAATTTCAGGGTACACAGAAACCTTGGACCCTTGACATTTGTCTGTGTGTTTATGTAGTAGCCTCCTTAGCACAAGGAGGTTGTTATGCTCAGTGGGCTCCAGGGGTTGGGGATGCTCCTGCCAACCTGCCACCCTTGTTTTCCCTGCTGGACTGGCATGACCCAGGGGGTGGATCCTAAACCCGTCCCTGCTGTTTAAAATTTCTGGAGCTCCCTCCAAGTCCCTGTGGGTGCTGGCTGTCTGGCAGTGCCGTGGGCACGCTGCCTGGCCAGGCCTTGCCTGGACTCTTGAGGTGCAGCACTGGCTGCTTTGAGCCATGGAAAGAAATTACTAGGGAAGTTGATGATTTATTTGCCTAAGCAGGCACTGTGTCACTGTAGCCCTTTCCCAGATGAAAAGTCCTATATTTTCTAAGTATTCCAAGCCTTTTCTGCAGCCCTGCTTCCTCCCACTCAAAATGTGCTGTTCACAGAGCCTCTTCCCCAGACATTGAGCACTTTTGCTGAGAGCTTGGCTGGTCTGGTACAAAATTGGTGCTTGAGCAGTGCCCTGTGTCAGTAGGAGTGCCTATAAGCACGTTTTTGATTCATGGTTGTGGACCCCTTCTTCTCTGGGTGAAGAAGCAGCCATGGCTTGTTAAAGGGATGACACTAGAGAATCTGGAAATTGCTTGCCATAACTTATTTCTCTTAGTTGTTTTTCCTGTGGGTTTTTTTCTCTTTCAGACTAGGTGTTCAAATAACCAAAAATGACAAAAGCACAGCCTTTCAGAGATCCTGACCCAAAGTCTGGATGTGAGCGCAGAGGCACAAAAATAAGTGGCTTGATTTAATGGGAACAAAATACAGTATGATCTTTCTCGTCCTGAGTGCTCAGAAACCACTAAACTGGCTTAAAAATCATGACTTGTTTTTCTTGTATGTTAGGCGCATCAATTTGATGTTCTAGAAGATGGGGAAAAAAGGAGTGTTAGAGGAGGCTTGTTTTCAAACCTTTTCTACCTCTCCATAAAAGCTAGGATCAGGTTTTTTGTTTCAAAAGAAAGCTGGTTTTTTTTGCATGACTTTGTCATCCCCAGAAGTAGGGAGCTTTAGGAAAACCACCTTCTATGAAAAGCCCTAGTGACAGAACTTTTAGTGTGCTGTGAAAGTTCTTGGTGCAGTTCCTAAAAGGCGCGCAGTTATTGCAGAGCGGGCAGAGCGGCTGTCCCGCCCAGCAGGGTCACAGCTGCTGTCAGGAAGCCTGGGATGAAATCAGGGTCAGAGGCTGGAAGCTTCTGCAAAAGCTGCTATCCCGATTTGGGAATGACCCTGCTTGGGAACAATGAGAACAACGCTGCTGTGGGGGTGCCAAGCCGGGTTTGTGTGGGGCCGTGCTGAGGGCAGGGAGGATTTGCCCTGTGGCTGCCATCCTGGGGGGCAGCTGGGGTGAAATGAGGATGGTTGGATGTCCTGGCAAAAGCTGTCTGAGTGACAGAGAGATGTGCAGCCCAGCTGGGGCACAGCAGTGGGGTGGGGATGTGTTCTGGGATGGGGAGATAGAAGCACCAGCTGGGCTGTGAGTCTCGGCCCACTCTGGTGGCGTCTTTGGGAGCAGTGCACCCCATGGCTCCTGCCTGGTGGATCCCAGACTAGTCAAGCTCAGTCTGGGGGGGACTGCTCTGCCCCCACAAAAGCATTGCTTTCCTCTGCACACCCTCCCAGCAGGTTTCTGCAGCCTCCTGACATGTGTTTTGTGTTAGCCCCCCCGAAGGTCAGGAGCTGGCTGGAAAGTATGTTATCAAATTCAGAGGGAGCATTTCATTTCCTAGTTAGATCTGGATCTTTTAAACTTCTGAGCTTGTCTCATTTCAAAGATGGGAACAGAAGAAAACTTCTCTTATTATGTTTGGAGAACATAATTAATGTATTTTGGCTTCACAAACCAGTTTTAACAGAGAATGTACAAACTCAAAGGGTTCAAGGAGGTTAAAGTCCAGGGTGATGTCCTGCAGCATGAGACTGCTGCTGGTGCAGAGGTGTCTTGAACATACCCTCCTTGAGGACACATTGCCATGGAAATGAAACTGGGAAGTGAAACTAGGTTCATCATGGGCAGAGTGGTGGAAGGTTTCCTGCAGGCACGATGGCACAGAGACTGCTTAGCCACATCAGCAGTGTGTGTGACTGTGGGAGAGCTGGGACTGGGAACGAGCAGCATGCTGTGCTGCAAAATGTGAGTACTGGGTAACGCTGCAAACCACAGCTCTGGGTCACTGTCACCAAAAGCCTCGCTGCCACATTGCCTCAGGACTCCTCTCAGTTTGTGTCCCAAGCAAAAGGATGGAGTGTATTCCCACCTCTGGTGCTCCAGGTGGGTGTTGAGAAGTGGGACGACTCTTATTGTGCCCATATGAAGAACAAATGTTTCTCATTCACTGAGCTTCTCCAGCCTTCAGGCTGTGTGGGAGATGGATGGCACCAGAAACGTAGCTCATGGTGCTTGCAGGAGTGGCCACTCTTTCAAGCTGATGGAAGCAGTGAAGATTGTGACATCTTTGCCATTGAAGGTCAAGATGGAAATTCCTGCTCTTGGCACATTGACCATGCTGAGCTTCAGCCAGTGACATCTTGTACACTGAGCCAGTGTGGCCAAGGCAGGAAACACATGTCAGCGTGTTTTGACATTTTAAGCTCACACCCCACACTTAGTCACCCTCATACAGCATGGCTTTTTCTTCATCCCCATCAATAAACAAAACCACATCCTTTAAGACGCTGTTTCTTAAGTTTTCCAATCACAGTGGTTTAATAGGATGCATTATTTACAAATGGCCATTTCTCTTCCCCAGGACAGTAATTTCAGGCTCCATCTCCAGCCTGCCGGGGGCTGGAAGGGATGTGCAGTCTTTCTAGCCTCCTATGACCTAGCTCTGATGCCTTTAAAAACAGAACAATTTTAGGGTCCAGAGACAGATTTCCTCTGGAATCACATCTTGTGCTGCATTTTGTGGTGTCCTAGGAGAACTGAGGTGCGATATGTATGCCATCAGCTTGCTTCTCTTGGCCCTCACAGTTCAAATTCAAGCCTGAGCACATTTACTAATTGCCAGCTGCTTTGGATTCCTTGGAATAATGCCATTTAACAAAACCACAGTTTATGGCTAATTTGGACACTTGCATTGCCATGGAGGCACCAAACCTGCTGTGTGTGAGAACCCAATCACCTGAATTAATTGTGAATAAAAGCCAGACACCCCATTTGGTTTGCTTGTGAAGTGGTGGTCCTGGGAGTCCCCCACTCTGCAGCTGCCCCCCAAACAGCAGCAGCTGTGGATGTAGCTGAGCCCATGGGCTCAAACCCAGAGCTTTCTGCCTGAGGAAAGGGCAAGGCTGTCATTGTGAAGGTGAGCAGAGCAAGGGATTTTAATCTCCATCAGATGTAGGCACAGAAGGAGGTCACCTCTAGAGATCGTGTAAACATAATCTCCTTTGTCCAGTAATGTTTGAATATGCAGGCTGGATCCAAAGCAAACGGTCTGAGTGCAGAAGAGGCTGTAGAAGGACAACTTGTGCTGGGATATATGAGATGCCTAGTAAAACAGAAGGTGCTCCCGTGACTTTTGGCAAGGGTATATATCTTGGCAATCCACAGCCTCTGGTAGTCTTGGCACAGGGGGAGAGGCAGGGAGATCTGTGGGTTTGTGTTGATGAAAGGAGTGTGTGTATAATTTATCATGTCTGGGGTGCTCGAGGCTCTTTCCAGTGGAAGAGCTGAGCTGTAATTAGGTTGCTGATGAGCCTTGTATACAAACCCTTCAGTTCTATAAACTATGCCTGCAAAGGCATCCCTTCTCCTAGGGACTGGCCGTGGAAGAATTTGAGCAGTCTCCAGCAGATGGATGCCTCTCTAAAACCAGCCACTCCACTTACTGTCTCTGACAGCCTGTGTTGAAGCCTGTAGACTTTCTCAACCCTTCACTAAATCCCATAGCTCCAAGGGGATGCTTCTGTGGAGGAGAGCCCTTACTGGATTCTGGTTTTTTTTCTTCATCCACCTCTGCTGTGAGCTGCCCTGAGCTACTCCCTGGGGAGGATTCAGCTGGTCCCAGCAATCTTTGTGGCTCTGGCTGGGACACAGAGGTCTTGTTTGGACACAGGAAACAGTGCTTGTTGATATAAGTTTTTCAAGATTTTAAGAGAACTTCTTAAGTAAAACTGTTAAGAAGAAAGGGAAGGAAATACTTCATGAAGTGGGTGACCTGCTAGGCTTTTTGCTGCTGAACTCTGGGCTCAAAACCAGCAAGGAAGCACTACTCCATTCCCATCTTAGTATCTCTCAATGTAGACAGAGAAAGAAGAGATTATATAGAAAAGTAGGCAGGGGGAGGTGCCCATTTGTCTTGACTAACTACAGAGGGAAGCTGGAAAGCAGTGAGTATTTTTTTGCTGCTAAATGTTGATATTAATTTGATATTTAGGTGTTTCCCATCAGCATCTGCTTGTTGCCCTGCCAAGTAAGGTCTCTCTGGCAGCTCTTCCTGCTGGGCTGCTGGTCCCTCCCACCCACAGCACCCATCGGTGCCCCCAAATTCTGCTGACACCTCTCCCCTGCTCTCACCTTCAGGTCACGGGGAGTGTCACTGTGGGGAGTGCAAGTGCCACGCCGGGTACATCGGGGACAACTGCAACTGCTCCACGGAGACGGACAGCTGTGTTTCCAGTGATGGGCAGATGTGCAGCGGCCGGGGTGCCTGCGTCTGTGGGAAGTGTCAGTGCACTGAGCCAGGGGCTTTTGGAGAGACCTGTGAGAAGTGTCCCACCTGCCCAGGTGTCTGTAGCACTAAAAGGTACTCACAGGCGGTTCAGGAGGGATTTCTCACTGGTGGGAAGGGCAGCTCTTTGGTTCTTGGGAGACTCTTCAGCTAAGGAATTACTTCTGCTTTGTTAAATGTGTGATCAGCCCCAAGCAAGCTTACTGCTGCTAGGAGCCCATGCTAAGCAACCTGACAGTATCCCAGGCAGAGCAGCAACAAGTCTTGCTGCACTAGTGCTCATGCAGATTCATGTCCCTGTTCATTTTGGGTGCTGTCTCACTCTGCAGGAAAGGCTGGCAGCCTCAGTTTTGCTGCACTCTGAGCTGCAGATGTCTGGGTGCAGGGAGCTGTGAGCTGCAGAGGAGGGGAGGACTGGAGTCAGAATCACTGTCCCTGCCTCACAGTGATGAACATGCCCCAGGCATCAGCCTCAGACTAGCACAGAGCAGCAGGACTGCCTGCCTTGATGTTAGGCAAAATGCACCCATTTTGCAGCAGCTGATGGGCAGCTCTTGACATCCAAAGGGCAAACAGACTCCCAAACCTACCAGCTGCTTTGCACCTTCATTTTGGAATCCTAGAATAAATCCATCCTTGTGATGGAGATGCTTGGCTCTGAAGTTGTTCCTCCCTTGTGGTGCAGATGTGCAGCCTCCAGACCAGCACCCACAGAGTCCCTTCCCAAGGGCTGAATCCCTACGTTCATGTAGTTTCTGATGTGTGCTTAATCTTCCCCTCTGTGTGTGTTCCTGCAGGGATTGTATTGAATGCAAGCTGTTTAACTCAGGAAGACTGGCTGATAACCAAACCTGCCAAAAGCACTGCAAGGATGAGATCATCACCACTGTGGATGTTCTTGGTAAGTTGGCAGCGGCAGGACTGCAGGTGGTGGGAGCCAGTGACTGTGGCATTGAACTCTTCTTAACCAGACTAAGACATATGTGTAAAGAAAGCTTCAGGGAACACCTGGTATTTAGAAATGTATGTGTGTTAGTAGTATATACATACTACCTGTATGTGTATATGTGTATGTATGGTATGTGTGATGCTCTCTCTGGGCTATAATCCATACTGAAGTAAAAAACTCTTGGATTTTAAATAACATCTAACCTCTACTGCCGGTGCAGGGAGCAGAGAGTGGGGTGAGGTCACATGAGACAGATGAGATGAGTCGTGAGAGAGTGCAAAAGGACAAAGTATCAACCAAGAAAAGGCATTTTCTAATCTCCTGAGGTTCGTCTTGGAAGAAGTGAGCTTGTAAGAACTGTTTTGAAAATGAGTTCTGCTTTGGTGGAACTGACTGCTACAAGTCCCCCTGGCAATCTCCTGCCCTTTGTGTCCTCTTCTAGAGGTCACCCCACATGTGCTTCTCTCAGCAGATGACTTTCTCCCCACTCTTTTCAAGATATGTTCTGGGAGTCCCTGGTTGCTGTTTAAGGGAGTAGAGGGCATCCAGACTTGTGACAGATTTAATCACAATCCTGACCTTGGCCTTATCAATATCTCTTGGAGGGAGGGATGGAGATCAAGCAGGGATAAGTTACTGTCTGCATCTGGCATTTCCTCCTCTTCCTTGGTTTACAGAGGTGGGAGTCCCACATGTTGCTCAGCTTTTCACTTACTTCCTCCTAAGCTGTGTGCAGGTGATGTTTTTCCCATTGACTCCTCTCACATCCAGTGCCCTGCTTTTAAATTATGACCAGTGGAGTTTCCTACCCTTCCCTTTGGGACACTTGCTCTCATTCTCTCCATTCACCCTGCAGTTTAGCAGGGAGTGCACCTGCACCAGCACACTGCGAGAGGTTTGGGAGTTTAAAACACACAAAGCTCCTTTCTAATGCTTCTCTGCTCAGCAAATACTGGGAATCAAAGCTCATCCCTCCTGCCTGGTTAGTGTATTATGCCAAAGTCAGCTTTTGTTCTGCTTGCTCCTTGTAAGGTGAGGCTGGGCTGTAGTTTGTCAGCCTCCTGCATGGTTTCAGAGAAAAAACAGCCAGATTTCTGCTTTAAGACATTTTGGGAATTACGCTTATGCTTCTGTTGAACTATTGCAGTCAGAATGCACATAGTGCTGAGATCTTGGGAGCTCAAGGCACTTTGTGGCTTTGAGATCTGGGCTGCTAGAGAAAGAGATAAAGCAAAATATTCCTAAAGAAAGTTCTTGCGGACTATGGACTTCTTCACAGGCAGACTGGGCCAAATCCTGGTTTTCAAGTGCTTTTGTATAATTTAGCATGTATTACCAAGTCCCTGCTGAAAGGCAGGATCCTGATATTTGTCACAGAATACATAGGTCTGTATTGTCCTGGGAGAGGAGGATGGGACCTTCTTAAATATCAAATTGCAATGAAACAGCCTTGAACATCCCAGCTGCCTTTTGACCCTGGATATGATGCAGTCAGGGCTTCAAAGCTTTGTAGAGCAGAGGACTCTGTCATTGGACTCATGAGCCAGATGGCTGCCTCATGGGAAGCTTGTATGACTTGCTTTGGACTCTGCAGGATCTCCTCTGGTTCTGCAGTATTACCTTTGCATTCCTGGCAGTTCCAGAGAGGAGCTTTCAATGGGAGAGGAACATGACAGGTCCTGATCTGAGCTGAACCTGGCAGCACCACACATCAGTGGGCCTGAAAACTCAGTGGAGCCCTCACACCTCTCTCTGTTGACATGTGATCTCTGAAACCTAGTGAAGCTCAACAGAAATCATTACTATTGAGACTTTAATCACTGTATCTTTTACTGAAATAATGGTGCAAGAATGGGAGTGAAAGCAGCTAGACCTACAGGAACTAAGAACTGCTGCTCAACTCAAAAGGGCATTAGTCAAGAAGCATGGCAGTATTATCTATATTAATCTAATTAGTACTTTGCTTTGTAAAAATCAGCACTTTTCCAGCCCATGCTTTGCTGCCACTTGTAGATAGAGGAGGTTTTCCAGTCCCAGGTTTGTCCACACCAGGAACATGTCCGGACTCACCAGAGGGGCAGCTGCATCTGAGCTCAGCTGTTGAAATGGAGGGTATTAATCTTTTAACTGGATGCAGGTCAAAGGCTTTGAAAGGAAAAACAAACAGACAGGAGAGCGCTAAGAGGCTGGCATAGCAGTGGCCATTAATGTGATCATTTTTCAGCATGACAGGCATGGATACAAGAACTGTAGAAAGCTATTTCCAGGTGCCTAAGACAAGGTCATGCACGTCTTTGCCAGCCAACAGCACTGGGTCCCCAAATTCCTCTCCCATGAAACTCTCGGCCCTTGCAGGCTTGCAGAGCTGTGCTCCTGTCACAGCCAGAGATTCTTCCCCAACTCCCTCCAGTCACTGTCCCTGCAATGGGGGCATGGAACGAGCTGTGGCTGTGCAGGGCTCTGCTGAAATCACCCCTTAAGCTAGATCTGCAAACCTTAGGAAATGACTTTGCTCAATCTCAAATTGTTTCTGTGAAGCAGCCTTCCTCAGGCAGCACCTTACAGTGACCAGGCTCTGTCTGTTGCTGTGGTTTGTCAGACACAAACACAGCACTTGCATGGCCCTGGGAATGAAGTCCTCTCATTTCTTGCAACTCCCACATCTAGACATCATCCTTTTGTCAAGGATGCCTGCTTTTGCCTCCTTTTGGAGGCAACCAACTCCTCCCTTCCCCCTCCCTCCCTCCTCCCCTTCCCATTTTCCTTTTCTATCTCATTCTTTGAAAACAAACTTCTCAGCCGTTTCCAGAGCTGGAGCCGTTCAGTACAGCTGGAGCATGAGCTGGCCACAGGCTGCTGCTGCTGCCGCCAGCCCTGTCTGAGTCGGTGCCCCTTGTTTTCCCTTCACCTTCCACTCTTCAAGAAATTCAGCAAATTAAGAAGAAAATGGCATTTATTGCAGAAGCAGAATTGAATGAAGGAAGAATGTGTGTGTGTGAGTTGAGTCTGTTTGCTATGCGATGTTTTCTAAGTTCCACATTTTCTCAAGCAGTAAATCTGGACACTGCTCAGTTACAGTTTGTATGAGTTGTGATCAAACTGTGCTGCTTTCCAGGCTTGCTCCCAGGCATCCCTAGAAAGCTCTGCTTATCTTACAGGGGAGAGCTGTGCTAATTCCTAATATTAAACCTGCCAGCTAAGTCAACCAAGTGCTGTATTGCAGCTTTAGACATAGCCTACTAGACAGAGTGACTGATTCAGGATCAGGGAACCCACACCATTGCAAGTTGTTAGGGGGAATTGTGTTTAAAAAATGTATAAAAACTTACACAAAATCCTGTGATTCTTGCATCTGGTTCCAGAAACGGATGACCCCAACGCAATCCTCTGTGCCTACCCAGTGAACAACTGTGTCATGAAGTTCACCTACTTGGAGCTTCCCAGTGGGAAATCCAACCTCACCGTCCTCAAGGAGCCAGGTTGGCCCTCCCTTGGGTTTCTTTTTTGACAGCACTGGTGGTCTCAGGAGAGGTGATGGGCTGCTGGGGAGCCTGGTGGGCTGCATAAAGGATGGCTGCATGTGTGAGCAGATAAACCAGGGTGATTTAAGCTGAAGTGATGAAACCCAGCTCCAAATGCTCCCAAGGTAGTAAAAAAGATCTGTGAGAGTAGACCTTGCACCTTAGCCATCAGCATTGCCAGCAAGTGGCTGAAGAGCTTTAGGAGGCTGAATTAAATGGAGCCTATTTAAGTAGCAAAAAGTATGCTTGATTTGGAGATAAAGCCCCTGGGAGCAAAAACACCAGAAGGGGACACCTGGTGTGGCTGCCAGTTAAGTCAGGATGTTGGGAAAGCCCTGCACCACCTAAGGGTTTCCACATTGCCAAAGAGTTCTGACCCAGGCAGTGTAAGGGCTGGGTGTCCCTACTCCCCTCCATGGGCTGTGCAGACAGCTGTGTTTCCCAGCATTATTTTTATCACATGCAATGCAGTTGCTCAAAGAAAACCCCTCGTGGTGTTGCAGGGCAAGCTGGCAAGCATCCAGCAGTAGCTGCTTGTGATTTGCTCTGGTCCTCTGAGGCGCAGGCCAATATGGGAAAGACTGAGATTCCTCATGTTCTATTTCAATTGTGCTGCAGCTTGCACTTAATTGAAAGACCAGTTGATTAGCTGACAGTTAATGTCCTTATATAAAGTCCTTAGTGATCACTTGTCTCTGTGTGGGAGAAACTGAGCTGGCTTTCGCCAGAGGCAGCTTAATGCTCTGTGTCCCGCATGGGTCACCTGGCATTAAAACCCTGCATCACTGTTGGACAGTGGCACTGCAGCCCTACTACATGGCATCCCAGCTCTGGTGACATCCATGAGAGGTGTCCCTTTGACCTGCCTCTGGCCAGGAGTTTATTTAATTAAAAAAAAAATCAGTTTTATTTCAGGGGGAACTGTTGGTTTTTTAAATTTAGGCACTGCTGCTAGCGCTGCCTGAGGTCACTTGCTCTGTGGCTGCAGTCCAAGTTATTACCTGATCCGGGATACACCAGAGCTAATTAGCTTTTCTCCCTCATTGCCAGCCTGCAGCTCAGCCCCCAGCGCTGTGACCATCGTGCTGGCAGTGATTGGCAGCGTGGTGCTGATTGGCATCATCCTGCTGGCACTCTGGAAGCTGCTCGTCACCATTCACGACAGGCGGGAGTTCGACCGATTCCAGAGCGAACGTTCCCGTGCCAGATATGAAATGGTGAGCCTGGGGTGGGGGTGCTGCTGGTGTGTGGGGGGCTGTTGGGATGCATTGGCAGCAAACAGCTCTGCAGTGATGGAAAAGGGTGGCAGGCACGAGGGATGCAGGTGTCCATGCCCTGTGGTGCCTTCAGGGTCCAGCGTCTTGCACTGCCTTCTCCTAGGCAAATTGTAAATGCTTTGCAAAACTATACCCAGCCTTTGGTTTCATCATCTATTTCCAAGCAGAGCTGGAGGCTAAAGGAAGTAGGGGAGACTGTGGTGGCAGCTACATTGGTCAGCTCTGTGAGGGAGCCCTTCTGGGAGGCTTTGGGGGGGGCATGCTCAGCATTGGAGGGCAGTGCCTCTGCCTGCAGGCAGGATGGAAGGTGGGTCTGAAGGACCAACTCTGGATAAACAACACTGCTTTTGGATCTGAATGCTCAGTTCACTCAAAGCCAAACACAGTACTGTCACCAAACCAACTGGTATGACACGGACTTTGTTCCTCATCTTTGTTCCTCATCTTTGTTCTTTTTGTCTGCTTCTTTCTCCAAAGGCATCCAATCCTCTCTACCGAAAGCCTATTTCCACGCATAACGTAGAGTTCACGTTCAACAAACTCAACAAGTCTTACAACGGTACAGTTGACTGAAGGGGTCTCAGTGCCTGGCACTGCCGTGGACAATTGCTTGAATGGCCGGGCTGCTTTCCCACTTGAAGATGGGATTCTCTTCAGGGGCGAGAATCCCTTACGACGGGACTGGTCGATGACCAAAGCCTGTTATTTGCACAGTAAGGAGAAAGGTCTGGTTCATTCTGGAGGCACAGACATGGGGGCAGGGTCCCTGCCTGTGTTGATGGACTCTGAGCCGTGTGCATCTCCATACCCCAGCTTTCCAGATGTATTAAACCTGCCAACTAAGTGAACCAAGTGCCATATTGCAGCTTTAGACATATCCTATTAGAAAAGTTGACTAGGTCAAAAATCAGGGGAACCCACTCCATCACAGGTTGTTAGGGGGGAATTAGCTTGAAAACAGGGTCTTGGAACCATATGTGTAAGAAATTAGGATTAAAAAAGCTCTGCAGTCTTTAGGAATTTTTTTTATATAAACCCCAAAATAAAACAGTTGTGCATATGTGATGCTGTGAGTAGAGTGGATTGTTTCTTTGCTGAGCCCCCCACCAGAACTGGGGCTTGCTCCTCCTGCCAGCAGCAGTGGTACTGCCTGCTGGATTTATTAATAGAGCCTTATCAGTCAAAGCATGGCTATAAAACATGGAGCTGGAGCTGTAGGGACTGCCACAGAAGTTGTGTTGATTTAATATACTGGTGTTGACCTGGGGCAGGGAGTGCCTCAGGGAGCTCCTGCTCTGAGCCAATGGTGTTAAACAGATTGGAAACCGGTGGGAGCCCAAGGAAAAGGGAGTTCAGTCTGAGGAAACTAATATAAACACCCATTTCTCACTGTGTGGAAGTAGGTGTCCAGCCCTGGTGGCTACAGGAGGGCAGCTGGGAGCACACAGCAGCTCATCCAGACTTCTGACTTTTTACCAGAGGACTGTAGCTGTGAAGTCCAGTGGAGTGCAGCTGGAAAAGCAGGGGAGCCCTGAGCTTTTGGAAAGGGAGCTGGATAAAGAGCAGTGTTGTTGCTTCACAACATATATTTTGCTTTGTTTTTTTACTTTTTTTATTTTTTTCCCCCCAAACTATTCTCCCAGCCCTGTTTTCCTCTGGAGCTGGGGTTTGGGTTACCCTGCTGACAGCTGCAGCTTTAAACCCACACAGATGGGGCTGCAGCCACCGCAGGAGAGAGAAGCTGGAGCAATTGCTACTGCCTGGATTTTTTTTCCTTCTTTTTTTTAATTTCTTTTTTTCTTGTCTCTTCACCCTGAACAGATCATGCAATAGTCAGCTGAAGGAAGCTTGCCAGGGAAAAGCAAAAACAAATGGTGTTCATTGTTTTGACTTGCTCTTCTCATTGGAAAAGGGCCACGGGCCCATCCTTCCGGATTTTTTTTTTAATGTATTTTTGCCTCTATAAACAGAAGCTCTTATTTGTTCAGTAAAAACAGCTCTCCTTCAAGAACTTTATGCCCCCCCTCCTCCTACAAGCAGCACTGAAGAAATACAGCAGACCATACTAAAAATATCTCAGAACTGGGATTTTTAGGAGGGCAGCAAGTGGTGCATTGGCAGCATCAGTGGTCATCAGGTGGGGTAAAAAACTCAAAACCTCAAGCAAATGAAATCTATACCATCTTCCCACTTGATTCCACTAAATCTGCCCTAGCAGGGGAGGAGAGTGCATAGATCCATCCTGAAAACAAGTGCAGGGGCAGGCTCTGGTTAAATGCTGCCTTTGTGTAACCCACCATGGGTGGGCTGGAAGCTCTGCTGCCTCTTCCTGGAGCACCAAGAGCAGCAGGACAGGCCCGAGTACTGCACAGGGCCAGCTCTTCAGAGCTCCACATCTCCTACACAATATGAAGTCCAGGCTAAAGTTTGCAGGCTGAGAAATTGCATTTTGAATAGGTGGGACTAACCCTGCTACCTGGGAAGGAGCATCCATGGGGCAAATTTGGGGTTTGTGATCATCCCACTGCCATGTGCCAAGATGGCAAGACAGATTTCATCACTGAAACAAAAAATAGAAAGCAGTCAGAAAATAATCATTGCAAGGAGACAGAGCAAGTTTTAGCTTGGTTCACATGGCTGCCTCATGCAAGTCATACTGCCCCAGGCACGGAAAGGGGGGCAGGAAGGAAAGCCGAGGGAAAGGAAGGGCAGGAATGCTTTAAACCAGCTTTGCCACCCAAAGCAGCAAATGCTGTGAATACAGTTCTGCTTCAGTTAATTTGTGAGGGACCAAGCAGTTTAAAAACAAATCCACCGCTTTGCACTCTGAAAGGAGAGGCACAGTCAGTGCCCCCCTGCCACCCTTTCCCTTGCACTCTTGCAGATTACCTTTGTGCTGTGGCATTTCCCACAACACTGGGTTAGGGCTGAGAGACTGGGCAATCCAGGCAGTTGTAGGGAGCCAAGATTTGACTCATTGCTAAGGGGTGGTTTGGGCAGGGAGAGTGGAAAAAGCAGAGAAAAGGCTTGGGGACAGGACTGCAAGTGCCCTCCTTCCCCTGCACAGGGAGACAACTCAGCTGTAAAGCAGACTGGTCTGCAGACTAGGCAGGGAGCAATGTGGGACCAAATAAGCAAGGGAAGGGTGCCACAGGCCAGGCTACTCAGCCAGTGTACAAAAAGAAGGGAATAGCATTGATGCTGCCAGTGCTGCCTGCGGTGCTGCACTAGGCAGTGCAGAGCAGCACCCCAAATTCAGCTTTTCCACAAGGTTACCTCTTAAAAAAAAAGTAAGGAAGCACTGCTAAGGCTTTGCATTACTGGGTAAGCAGATCTGCCTTTACCCTTGCAAAAGTAGTGCCAAGCACAGTCATGGGAGTGGTGTATTTCAGTCAGCAGCAGTTTATTTGTGTCTGTAAATACATGCAGCCTGACCACAGCTAGCATTCCTGAATGAAAGCTCCAGCAGAAGGCATCAACGGGTCAAATGTGATGGAAAAATGTCAGTGCTTGTCTAGCCAAGTTGGAATCCGGATGCCCTTGCAACATCATCTCCTCCTGTTTCTCCAGCCACAGCTGAGGGCTGCTGCTGCTGTGGGGTTGCTGGGGCTCACCAGTGCCTTTTCCCTGTGCTGCTGGTCTGGGGGAGGAGACAGCACCATTCCTTGGGAAAAGTCAAGGCCAATGGCAGCATTATTTGTTTTGGTAATTGTGGAGATGCAGTGAAACTCTCTGTTACACAAGCCTGAGTGAGGCATGCCTGCCTGCATCCTCATTGCCCTTTACAGTGGACTAAGAAGGTGCTCAGCAGCTGAAGGCAAAGCCCAGGCTCTGGAAGATGAATGCTCCACACTCTTGAACTTATTTAACCCTGCGTTGCTCCAGCCAAGTGGAAAGCCAAGGAGCTACAGTGTTGAGAAAAGGATCACTGAGCTGCCTGCAGGAAATGCCACAGCGAGGTAACACTGCATCTGCAGCCCAGCAGCATATCCCAGCACCATCTCCATACCTGAACACACAAACTGGAATTGACTGTTCTCCTCTCCACTGCCAGCCTGCAAAAGTCAAAACTATACAGCAGAGACACAGGAGTTTATATCATCCTGTCCCTTTTTGCATGCCACTAGTTTATGCTGATGTCTGCTGGATGCAGCCAGATCAGAAACTTGTCCATTCAGCTGCCATGACCCAGGATCACCCAGTCTGCATGGGGGCAAAGGTTGCAACCATGGGTTTGCAGGACCCTGTCATGCTCAAGGACATGGAGGCTTTATTTCCTGAATCACTTTATTGCATTTTAATACAAGTCACCACTCTCAGGGCAAGCATACTGATGATTAGCAAAACAAGTATATCTGTGCTACGAATAACTACCGTAAGGCTGTCGTGGTTTAACCCCAGCTGACAACTCAGCCCCACACAGCCACTCTCTCGCTCTCCCACAGTGGGATAGGGGAGAGAATTGGAAGGGTGAAAAAGTGAGAAAATGTGGGATGAGATAAAGGCAGTCCCATAAGTAAAGCCACAGCTGCACCCAAGCAAAGCAAAACAAGGAATTAATTCCTTCAGAGTCTGGCTGGCAGGTGTTCAACCAGTCCCAGGAAAACTGAGCTCCTTCACGCCTGGCAGTGACTTGGAAAGACAAACGCCCAATGTGACTGTGAACGTAACCCCTTCCTCCTCCTTCCCCCAGTTCTATGTGCTGAGCATGCTGCCATATGCTCTGGGACATCCCTGTGGTCAGTGGGGATCAGCTGTCCTGGCTGTGTCCTGTCCCAGCTCCTTCTGCACCCCCAGCATCCTTGCTGGTGGGGTGGGGGGAGGAGCAGAAAAGGCCTTGAATCTGTGTAAGCTCTGCTTGGCTGTAACTAAAACATCTCTGTATTATCAACACTGTTTCCAGCAAAAAATCCAAATTGTGCTAGCTGCTCTGAAAAAAAGTTAACTCTATCCTAGCCAAAACCAGCTCAAGCAAATATATATTTCAACAGCAGCAGAAATCAATATTAGCAGTAATGAATATAAGTAGCAAGTCCATATTTCAATTTTACAAGTCACCATAAAATTACCACTAGTAAAGCAGCAAAAATACCAGTAATTATTTAGGACAAGAGGAAATGGCTTCAAGTTGTACCGGGGGAGGCTTAGATTGGATATTAGGAAAAATATCTTCACTGAAAGGGTTGTCAAGCATTGGAACAGGATGCCCAGGGAAGAGGTGGAGTCAACAAACCTGGAGGTGTTTAAAAGGCAAGTAGATGTAGCACTTTGGGATGTGGTTTAGTGGTGGACTTGGCAGTGCTGGGGTAACACTGGGATTCAATGATCGTAAGGGTTTTCTCCAACCTACATGATTCTATGGTTTTATGATTCTAATCTAACCCTTTTTTATTTGGAGTGAAGAGGTCATGGGTAACTTTGGAGGTATTTGAACAACAGACAGTGTGCTCAGGAAGGCAGCAACGCTCCTTTTGTGCATTCAGCTCCCAGGGTTATTGGATGGCAGCACAGACTAAAAATATATACTCAATGATTCTGAAGGTCTTTTCCAGCCTAAATGATTCTGTGATTGTATGCATGCCTGTATATATGTGTGTATGCATATATATAGATATGTGTGTGTGTGTATATATGTGCCCTTACATATATAAAATGTTATATAAATTGTTGTTGGTAACAAGTGCTTGTCAAACCCATCCCAGAAGTGGGGCCAGCTGACAGTGGGTGAAGTCTCACTTGGACAATGTATTGTGTCTGACTCAGATAAGAGTTCATTTTCCCTCAGCAGCTCTCACAGTGCTGTGCTTTGCAGAGGAGCTGGAAAGGTGTCAATAACACACCGGTGCTTTGGCTCCTGCTGACAGACCTGTCCCTCTAACCTTCCCCCCATCAAGGGGCTGGGAGTGGGCAAGATCCTGGGAGGGGACACAGCCAGGCCAGCTGACCCAAATTAACCAAAGGGATATTCCACACCGTATGATGTCAGCTCAGATATAAAGCTAAGGGAGGGAGGAGGACCAGGGAGGCATTTGTTACTCTACAATGTTTGCCTTCTGGAGCAACCAGTACGTGTGCTGAAGCCCTGCTTCCCGGGAATGCCTGAACATCGCTCGCTGATGGGAAGTAGAGATTGACTTTTTCCCTTTGCTCATGCATGTGCAAACTTTCAATTTTCTTTTCTCTGCTTTAGTAAACTGCCTTATCTCAACCTATGAGTTGTTTTCCATCTTATTCTCTCCCGTGTCCTGCTGCAAAGAGGAGCAATAGAGTGGCTCAGTGGGCACCTGGTGCCTGGCCGAGGTCAACATACTACAGTCCTTTTGGAGCCCAAACGTGGGGTGAGATAAAGGCAGTTTTATATATATATCTATATATATATTGCATGCTGTACTAAAAAGAAAATCGTGGTTATAGAGACGCAAGCTCTCGTGCAGGACACGGAGTTTGTCAGCTGCACTGCTTATCTCTTTATTTTGCTGAGTTTGGGAACATGTTAACAAAAACAATGGCTCTGTGCTTTGCTCTTACACTGATGGCCTTGTTGTGTGTGGGGAGCTATGTTCTGGGGACAGTNATATGTGTGTGTGTGTATATATGTGCCCTTACATATATAAAATGTTATATAAATTGTTGTTGGTAACAAGTGCTTGTCAAACCCATCCCAGAAGTGGGGCCAGCTGACAGTGGGTGAAGTCTCACTTGGACAATGTATTGTGTCTGACTCAGATAAGAGTTCATTTTCCCTCAGCAGCTCTCACAGTGCTGTGCTTTGCAGAGGAGCTGGAAAGGTGTCAATAACACACCGGTGCTTTGGCTCCTGCTGACAGACCTGTCCCTCTAACCTTCCCCCCATCAAGGGGCTGGGAGTGGGCAAGATCCTGGGAGGGGACACAGCCAGGCCAGCTGACCCAAATTAACCAAAGGGATATTCCA
>VXAX01005820.1:396920-490259 GCA_013399835.1 Leptocoma aspasia | reverse complement strand
AGTTTGTCAGCTGCACTGCTTATCTCTTTATTTTGCTGAGTTTGGGAACATGTTAACAAAAACAATGGCTCTGTGCTTTGCTCTTACACTGATGGCCTTGTTGTGTGTGGGGAGCTATGTTCTGGGGACAGTAATTGATGTGAATGCTTTTATAATGCTGGCTCCCATGATCTTTGCTCATCCTTATGTAAGCCGTTTAATACTCTTAATAATATTAGCTAATACTGTTGGCATGCTATGGAGTTCATGGAATCTGGCATCATCTTGGGGTAGGAGAAAACAAACTTTAGGTGAGGAGATACTGAAAGATGCCCTGAGGCATCCAGTTCCTGGGTGGCAAGGTGCATGGAAGGATTTGGGCAGGTTCCTAGGGCGGTTATCACCTCCCATTGCCTGGGACTTCACACCTGAGCAGANAGTTGTTTTCCATCTTATTCTCTCCCGTGTCCTGCTGCAAAGAGGAGCAATAGAGTGGCTCAGTGGGCACCTGGTGCCTGGCCGAGGTCAACATACTACAGTCCTTTTGGAGCCCAAACGTGGGGTGAGATAAAGGCAGTTTTATATATATATCTATATATATATTGCATGCTGTACTAAAAAGAAAATCGTGGTTATAGAGACGCAAGCTCTCGTGCAGGACACGGAGTTTGTCAGCTGCACTGCTTATCTCTTTATTTTGCTGAGTTTGGGAACATGTTAACAAAAACAATGGCTCTGTGCTTTGCTCTTACACTGATGGCCTTGTTGTGTGTGGGGAGCTATGTTCTGGGGACAGTAATTGATGTGAATGCTTTTATAATGCTGGCTCCCATGATCTTTGCTCATCCTTATGTAAGCCGTTTAATACTCTTAATAATATTAGCTAATACTGTTGGCATGCTATGGAGTTCATGGAATCTGGCATCATCTTGGGGTAGGAGAAAACAAACTTTAGGTGAGGAGATACTGAAAGATGCCCTGAGGCATCCAGTTCCTGGGTGGCAAGGTGCATGGAAGGATTTGGGCAGGTTCCTAGGGCGGTTATCACCTCCCATTGCCTGGGACTTCACACCTGAGCAGATAATCAACCCTGACAAACTGACCCGTCAGCTGATAGAAGGGTGCCTTGCCCACCCCACTGGACACCAGCAGCTTCTCGCCCTGTACTGGGGCCTGGCCTGTGCCTACCGAGCCACTGTTCAGTACTCTCAGAGGACTGTAGTTGAGGCAGGAACCCAGACTGCATTTGAGGACACTGTGGCTGAGTCAGGGACTCAAACCACAGCAGCTACAGTAACTGCCCCAGAAGTGAAAGCAAAAAAATGGACAAGGCAAGTTACACACCCTTACCATCGATTAGTAAGGGAGGAAGAAGAAGAGGGAGAAGAAGGGGAAGTAACAGTAGGAAAGGAGGGGTTAGATCAAGAGGCAGGTCCTTCAACAAAGAAATCAAAAGGAGTGAGGCAAATCAAACAGGAAACCGAAGTTACTCGGTCCCTGACCTCGTCAGAACTTCGAGACTTGCGAAAAGATTACAGCCGCCAGCCAGGTGAGCCCATTTCTGCCTGGCTGCTTCGATGCTGGGATTCTGGGGCTGATAGTCACCTGCTGGAAGGTAGGGAAGCCCAACAGCTGCGATCCCTTGCTAGAGATCGGGTAATTGAAAGAGGAATTGGAAAAGAAGGAGCAATTTGCAGCCTCTGGAGACGGCTCCTCTCAAGCTTGAGGGCAAGATACCCATTTAAGGAAGATCTGGTGAACTCCCCAGGAAAGCAGATCACTGCAGATGAAGGTATCCAGTGCTTGAGAGAATTAGCAGTGCTGGAAATTGTCTATAGCGATCTAAAAAGTGACAGAGTCCCTGAAGATCCAGAGGACGCCCCTTGCACAATGGCCATGTGGAGGAAGGTGGTTCAAAGCGCGCCTGCATCATATTGCAGCAGCTTGGTATCACTGTACCACCCGCAAATGGATACACCAACCGTAGAGATGGCATCCTCCTGGCTCCGAAATGTAGAAGAAACTCTGGGCACTTCCTCATCCCTACAAGCCAGCAGCCCAGCTTTTAGGGGCAGCCCAGGAGATCGGTCCTCTCCTTCCCCGGTCAGAGGGAAGGGAAGCCCCAAGCGCAGGCCCCGTGGTGAACTCTGGTTCTTTCTGCGTGACCAGGGGGAGGACATGAGGAAGTGGGTAGGTGAACCCACCTTTAAGCTGGAAGCCCGTGTCCGTGAGCTGAGAGGGAAGAAAGCTGTTAAAGGGTCACCCAAGAAGACTGCCAGTGCAGTTGCCACAGAGAGACAAGACGGCAACCAGCGATTTCCCAGACACAAAAGAGCTAAAATCACTTCCTTTCACCCTGATGAGGGGACTTCTGATCTGGCATCACAAAGGTCAGATAGTGAATACTCTGACCAGGAACAGGAATAGAGGGTCCCTGCCTCTGGCCAGGAGGAGGAAAGGGATGACCAGGCATATTGGACTGTGTGGGTTCAATGGCCTGGCACATCAGATCCACAGAAGTGTAAAGCTTTAGTAGATACCAGTGCACATTGTACGTTGATGCCATCAATGCACAGGAGTGCAGAATCCATCTGGTTCTTTGGAGTGACAGGGGGATGCCAGGAGTTTTCTGTGTTAGAGACCAAGATAAACTTAACAGGGAACAAGTGAGAAAAGCACCCCACTGTGACTGGCTCAGAGGCCCCTTGTATCCTTGGCATTGACTAGACACTTCAAGGATCCAAAAGGATATCTATGGGCTTTTAGTGTAGCTACAGTGAACATAGAGAAGATCAAAGAGTTATCCACCCTGCCTGGCCTCTCAGAAGATCCCTTCGTTGTAGGATTGCTGCAGGTTGAATGAAGACCAGCAAGTACGAATTGCTACCAGGACTGAGCACCAACAGCTGTATCTCACCAACCAAGGCTCAGTAACCCCCATCCATGACCCCCCCATCCATTAGTCCTTGGAGAGCCAAGGAGTGATCAGCAGGACCTGCTCACCCTTTAACAGCCCCATATAGCCAGTGTGAAAGGCTGATGGGGAATGGAGGCTGCTAGTGGACTGTCAGGGCCTGAATGACACACCTGTGAATGCTGCTGTACCACACATGTTGGAAATTCAATATGAGCTGGAGTCAAAGGCAGCCAAGTGGTGCCACATGGGTTATACACGAATGTGAAACATGCTGCAATCAAGTGAGCCACACAAGTGGAGTCTCCTTGGAAGAGAGGATGATGGCTGGGGTTCCAGCATGGTGAGGCCTGGCAAATTGACTATATTGGGCTGTAGCCATGAACACACCAAGGCAAGAGTTACATCCTCACCATGGCAGAGGCAACAACTGGCTGGCTGGAAACATCCCCTGTAAAACATTGGCACTGCTTGAGAGACCTTGAGATCCCAGAGCTCGAGGGACAGATTTTGTGGCAACATGGTATACTACAGAGAGAATTGAATCAGACAATGGAGTTCACTTTAAAAATAAACTCATAAATTCTTGGGCAAAGAAACATGGCACTGAGTGGATGTATCACATCCCTTATTACCCACAAGCCTCTGGGAAGATTGAAAGGTGTAATGGACTGCTGAAAACTACGTAAAGAGTGTAAGGTAATGGGGCATGGAAGCACTGGGATGCAAATTTAGCAGAAGCCACTTGGCTAGTCAACACTAGGGGATCTGGTAACCGCTCTGGTCCTGCCCAAATGAAAACCCTATACACTGTGGGAGGAGATAAGGTCCCTGCATACACAGGGAAGTGGGGAAGTCAGTGTGGATTTCTCCTCCCATGGGAAAAGGCAAGCTTATTTGTGGGATTGTATTTCCCCAAGGACTGGGTATACTTGATGGGTGATGAAGAAGGATGGGGAGACCCAGTGTGTACCTCAAGGAGATTTAATCTTGGGGGAAAAATAATCTGTGGTGTGAGTTGTATGTTGCAGGAAGTAGCAGAAATGACATGAACTGATGAAGAATGAATTTTGTGAGGAGCAAGGAGAATGCAACGACAACCTGAGCCAGGCTGGTGTCAGTGCCCAACAATCAAGTGTGCTACTTCTCCTGTCCTGACCACTCATCCTGATGGAAGGGAACCCAAGTCATGGATCTGGAGGGATGAAGGAAGCCCATGAAATGGAAAAATAATATCTGTCATTGAAAGGACAGGGGATAGTGGTTAATGAAAATGTATGTTTGATATAGAGATGGGTTAAGGATGTAGTTTAAGTTGTATGTGTGGGCAAGAAGGCATTGCAGTCATGAGAAATAGATACAAGGGAACAGTTGGAAGGTATATTAATTATGTGGGATTTGAGTATGACACAAATGGTATGGAATAAGGGGTGAACAGTGTATTGTGTCTGACTCAGATAAGAGTTCATTTTCCCTCAGCAGCTCTCACAGTGCTGTGCTTTGCAGAGGAGCTGGAAAGGTGTCAATAACACACCGGTGCTTTGGCTCCTGCTGACAGACCTGTCCCTCTAACCTTCCCCCCATCAATGGGCTGGGAGTGGGCAAGATCCTGGGAGGGGACACAGCCAGGCCAGCTGACCCAAATTAACCAAAGGGATATTCCATACCATATGATGTCAGCTCAGATATAAAGCTAAGGGAGGGAGGAGGACCAGGGAGGCATTTGTTACTCTACAATGTTTGCCTTCTGGAGCAACCAGTACGTGTGCTGAAGCCCTGCTTCCCGGGAATGCCTGAACATCGCTCGCTGATGGGAAGTAGAGATTGACTTTTTCCCTTTGCTCATGCATGTGCAAACTTTCAGTTGTCTTTTTTTTGCTTTAGTAAACTGCCTTATCTCAACCTACAAGTTGCTTTCTATCTTATTCTCTCTGTGTCCTGCTGGGAAGGGGAGAAATAGAGTGACTTGGTGGGCACCTGGCACCCAGCCAAGGTCAACCCATGCTGCATCATGGAACCTGGAGTCAGCCTGGCATCCCCGGTGAGGGTCTGCTCTGCCAAGGAAATACCACAGGGAACAAGGATTTGTGCACATTGGGATGCATCAGAGAAAGAGGCTCCATTTGGGGTAAAAAGTAAGTCCTTTTTATACCACAGAGACATAGCCAGGCGTAGGACACCAGCACTTGGAGCAGCCAATAAGTGCTGCTGACTTCTATTTTCATCTAGCACAGTCAATAAATGATGATGTAAATGGGACAGAACACAAGCTTGAATTGATTCTGGAAATCTCACGGACCTGTTAGTACAGGATTAAACACTCTGCCTTGATTACCTACACAGTAATGGTTGTGTTGAAAGTTAAATGTCAGAACTTGACATGGGAATGCCTAAGGAGTAAGATGTGCTGTGGTATAAGTGTCTATTCTCTGTGGTGGTAATCTCCTAGTGCCACAAAACCAGAACCATCCAGTGGTTAAAAAGTTGGCTGCCAGCTTCACCCAGGGTCATTGTCATGTTTGTAGAATGAATTAGAAAAACATGGATTAGAAAAAAAATCAATTTTGTTGTAATCAGAGTGCCCAGTAGAGGTTATGATCTATACAGCCAATTGTGTTGCTTGGGTCATAGATGTCCCAACTATCATTAGTACTAACCCAGCTCTGGAGACAGGTGTAGAATTAGGACTGGTGAGATTACAGTATCTTTGACAATTCATGTTATTAACATTCCATGTAAGATGCCGGAGTCCATTAAAACCTCTTTTGTTTGTATTTGCTGGTTCATTATTTCAGGTCCATGAGGTTTCCAGAATCAATACAAACTTGTGCTCTGTCCCATTTACACCGAAACCATGCTTGGGTGTGATTGTAACGTGAAGTGTAATTACAGTTGCTTGTCTTCCTCACCTAAAGTGGCCAGGCCACTGTGGTGTTTCAGTGCCACATTTAATGCCATAACATTAAGGCCAGGTTTTTCTGGTCTCTCTGGATGCTGTGTTTTGCAAGAATTTTAGCTTCCCTGCTGCTGTTGCTGGCCCAACCATCATGTCCCCAGGGTGTTCCCTCTATTCCTTAAGGAAATCCAGAGCAGTCAGTCTCATTGTCCAGCCAGAGACTCCATCAAAAGTACTAGAGGGAGGGGGAGGGAGACAGCCCCACACTCCCACCATTTTTCTAGAAGCATTTATTATGGATGATAACAGGGAGAAGATTTTCACTCTGGCCTCTGCATCAGTGTTTAGGAGAAATATTCTTCCTGTCAGGAATATCTGTCCAGCCTCAGCCTGATGAAGGATCACTGTTCCAGCCCCCAGCTGGTACCACCCATCCCACCCAGTCCTCAGGAGGCTTTTTGCTGTCCTGCATGGACAACTGCCTTAGCTGCTCTGCATGAAAATTCCTAGAAGTCGTTTTGACCCTGGGTGGCGGGGGGGAGCCTTCCTCTCCAGCAGGATCCAGGAGGAGCCCCAGAGAAGTTTCAGTGTCAGGGTACAAGGAGGCTGCGTTATCTGGACAAAGTTTGGGCAATAAAGAGGGGGAGGAAGACTCACTGCCAGAATCAAGCCTCCTCCTCATTTTGCATTTTCAGTATGTATCTTCTCAGTGATCCTTCTCTGAGACCAGGCATGTAGGCTTTTGCTGTAGGAGCCATACATCCAGATGTCTGAGTGTATTTTTTAACTATTTGGTTTGCAACAAAGCCATGGCTTTCAAAGGCAAGTGCTCACACTTCTGCATCCTTAGCTTGCTGCAAAGCTTCCAGTTCCTGCCTAGCAGTGCTAAACAAAGCACCTACAGCTGACACCTCTGTGAGAAGCCCCATGAAGGGCCCCTTGCTATTCTCTGCTTTGCATTTGAGTGTCCTGTCACCTCTGAAACTCAGCCTTTCCAAATTCAACCAATTCTTAGACACCTTATCCCTGTCCCACAGAGGGGTTTCCTAAAAGTATCTTGCCATTTTCCCTGCTTTTCTACTGCCTTTTCCCAAGCATCTATGACCTGTTTATCACAAATCCTCACTTCTGACACCAATTAATGCCACAACCCAGGATTACTTGGCTGGTGAGTATGCAAAAATTGCAACTGTTTGTAGTATGCCTGACTCTGTCATGCACAGACAACAGAGGATTTATTACCTATTTTCTCTTATTCTATTCTCTTACTATCAAGGCAAGTTTAGTCACAGTTGGCAAAACAAGTAGATCTACTCTACAAGTTACTACAAATTACTACCAGAAAGCAAACAGGGATTTCCACAGCAGCTGCAATCAATACTAGCATCAAGTATTTAAATATTACGCAGCCTATGACATACCACCACCTTATGCACAGTTACAGCCTTGCTCAGGCTTCCCCCTGTCCTTTGTCCTGGCCAGTCTCCACCTACAACCCTGCACGTTCATAGGGGAACTGTGGCTCACATCAGCTTATGAGAAAGTGCTCAGAGAGCCACATGGGTCAGCTAGGAACAGAGAACTGAGACTCTTGGGGACAAAGCCAACCCAGACACACAGGCAGGGTCACCTCTCCCAGCATTAAAATGCCTGCCAAAGGAGTTGGAGGAAAACCTGAAGCTGGAGCAGGCACCAGGCTGAGTCTTAATTTCTTGCAGCATTCAAAGCTGTACTTGTCACTGTGGTACAGACTGACCAAGATCCAGCAGCATGACTGCAAACAAACAAACAAAACAACCAACCATCCAGCGTGTCTAGCCCACAGCCCAGTCACAAACCTTCCAAAACAGACCATTCCCTGAGACAGTGACCTCCAAAAGTCAGAGCTGAAAACAAGCTTCCTCTGGGTGTTTCACATTCCTTTGGTGCTATTCTCTAAATGCAATGTTTGTGTCTCTTACTAAAAAAATCCACAGCAACAGGCTTTCCACATAAAGGGAAGTGATTCAGTTATTTTTCTGGGATTAAGTTTCAAATAAATTTTCATAGGCTAGGCTATGGAAACTATAATATGACTTGTCAGTTAACTAATAATAAAGCAACATTGACACTGTGGCATACAAAATACTTTTAAGGATGATGCTGATTTAATTTGGCTGGTTTTAATTCAGCACTGGGTTTATCAAGATTTTGCAAGAATTTTAAGCCTGAGTAAAGCACTGTACTTATTCAGTTATACTGATTAAAGTGCTCTGGCTGAGGTCTCTTGACACAGATACCCACAACCTCCGAGACACAGAGGGGGCTTTACACACAAATATCAACAGCTACGTAACAATTCCTTAGTGGTTCCAGCTTGTGCTGGTCTCACAGTTCTCAGGAACTGCTGCTCAGAAATAGCAGCAAGTCATGCAGCTTTCTGCTGCAAGCATTGGCAACACTTGGTCACAAAAAAGTGAATGAAAAGAGCGATTTCCTTTCATTCTGTTATAAACCATACTCCGGAATGGGTAAGGATCACAATTTCATATAAATGCCTACTTGCCAGTTAACATTAAACAGAGAAACTTAAATATAGCCTTATGCCTCTACAACAGGCTCAATCAGATCACAGAATGAAGTGCAAGAGTTTCAGATTCATATATTATGATGCAAATTAGTTTTGTAAATTGTGACCTAGTTCCCATGTTAGGAACAGTTGGGACCAACAGCAGGGACTGTGCGAAGAATGCGAGCAGCAGGGGCAAGCAAGGAAATTAACATTTGTTCTTAATTTGAAATGGATTTTTAATCACTTTCAGGTGCCTCAAAGGAAGTGCACACACTTGTTTACTATAATCATTCTGACAGAAGAATGCATATAGGAGGTAACACGTTTTTGTTTTACTAATTGAAATGTTTGTGGCAGTGGTGTCACACGAAGTGCCAGAACACAGCTCTTTCTGGAGGGCACAAAGAAGGACTGTGAAATGAAGTTTCCCAATTGATCTGTTCCTCAGAACTTGCTTTGTAAAGAAAGTACCCTGTAAAAGTAACTGAGTATTAGATCACATTCATCTTTCCAAATCCAGTTGCTATTTTTTAAGCTAGAGGCCTGATAAACTTGCTCTCCAAAGAGCCTGCTCAGGGATTTAGCTCCACGGCTGTCAGCCACATGCTTAAACACGATTCAGCAGAGTTTGTGGAAAATACTGAACCCATGAAATTCTGCTTGTGCTCTAACAGCGAGCCCACACCACCACACTGTGCTGAGCTTCAGCCTGAGGCAGCTTTCTGATAAACTATTGTTTTAAATGAACTTTAGACTACTGCTTTAAATGTTCAAATGACATTTAAATGTTTTAAATACACCCAACAGCAAGGGTGTAACTTGTTAAAAACCAGACAGATTTTCATTCTGAGGATTATCTAGAGTTGGAAATTATTGGAAGCTGTGAAAACGGCAGAGCATCAATGCTACCCAAAAATAGAGTCTCAGCTCCCTCTGGTGGAAAAGCTCATTTTCAGCAAAAAGGTTTAAGTGACAAAGTCTTGTTTCTGCTACAGGCCTCAAGGCCATGAGATAACGAGACAGCAAACAAATCCTCTGTTCACTTTGAAGGTCTGAAACTTCTTAGAAGTTGATGTGAAATATCCATCTCACTGACCATTCAGGGTGTCTGAACAGGATGCCTCATGATCAACAAGTTTCATCTTCCACAGGGTAGAATTCTCCAGGTGTGAATTATGATACATAATCCCTACTGAAGCAATCTGTAGCCCCAAGGAAAGTAACACACACAACGTTCTAACAGTCTCTCCACAACATCTTAAGCCCCACAAGCAGCTGAATCATGAAACAGAGCACTATGTCACTAAAACACGAAGCATAAAGCAAAGCCCTCAGATCCCAACCTGTGTTCCTTGGTCTTAGACATCCTGCATAAATTAAACCAATCAAAAAAAGCCTCCTCCAAGCTCCTATTTTCAAAGATCTGGTGAAGAGCCCAGCACTAATGGCAAAAACCTCACTAAATACAGTTGTTCCTAGTCTAGACATATGTGCATTAACAGAAGCACCCAGCTTTCTGTGTGCTCTGGAACAGCAACTGTCCAGAACTGCATCATCACTGGTTTTTGACTTCTTGATCAATAAAATTTTCATTGCTATTTGCACCACATATATGCTAGATACACCTAAGGTTATTCCATACTTTATAATCAAAACCAATCATGCAAGATATTTCTGTTTCTCCTTATTTACCATGTACAGTTGAAAGTAAAGCCTGCAAGTATTCCAGCTATTGTCACAAGAAGTCTAATAAAGTATATTTTTATTTCACATTAGAGGAATCAACAGCTCCACTGTAATTAAGCACACAACAACTAACTGCTCTGACAAATTCTGTAAACAGAATCATGAGCAACTTCTGCAGTCAAGGACACACCAGAATGACTTTTATTATACTTCTGCCACAGAACAAAGACATATAGAGCCAGTGAAAAGGAAAATGGTAGCAAAAAAGTATTTATTAAACACCACATAATTCAATTTCAGTGTGGCACTAAAATCTGCACTTGCTCCTTGGAAACAGGAGAGCTGAATAAACCTGTGAAGGTGGGGCAGCACATCAACTGTGCAGGTGAAGTTTATTAAGACCATAACAAAATACCCAGGTGAAGTTTATTAAGAACATAACAAAATACCATTTCCACAACCAGAAAAAAAAATCTGAGGGTGGGGAAAAGAGATGAAGGCAACAACAGCCAAAAAAATACCCTTGGAGTGTTTTGTGCAACATTTTTCAAACAAGAAAGCCTGCTAAGGCTAAAAAATGGGCATGAAGTTCTGGGTTCTTACATTCAAATATAAAAAAAACAACAATGGCAAGTACAATTTGACCTCTGTGTGTACAATTAAAACAACTTTGTAATATATTTTTCTCCAAAAGGGCAGTTTTCTACAGGCTGAAGTGTCCACGTATTTAACTGGACCCCTCGTGAGGGTTGCAGCTCCATCAGCTTTGCTTACTGGCTAGGACAGTGTCTGGTTTTCAGTCTTCAGCAGGAACACCAAGCCTGCTCATGTAGCTCTCCCACGCTGCCTTCCTGTACTTCTCTGCTTCTTGGAGACGGTCTGAAGCTGCCAAGATGCCACGTCCCACAATAATGATATCTGAGCCTTTTTCACCAATAACTTCCTTGGGGCTTAGGTACTTCTGTCCAAGGTTATCACCTGAAATACAGACACCAGGTTTTTTTTGTTAGTATGAAAGTGTACGTACTAAAAACCTTCAGAGAGGTGCAAGAACACAAAACAGGTCCCCTGTCCCAGCTCTCATCCTAACAATCCACAAACAGAAATTGCACCACCAACCAAACAACACAGATCAAATTTGACAGCCAGCAACCTCCTTTTTCATGGTTTACCAATCATTATAGATGGAAGAGATACTCGGAGAAGCACCAATCAGGATTACTAAAATAAGCCTCAGCCTTCTCAAAACAGGCAAAACCCCCAAACATTAATGTAAAAGCTTGTGATTTCAGTTTAGGTCTCATAAGAATTAAGTATTGCAGAGAAATATATCTCCCTTATCTGATTCAGTGATGACCTCTTTAGTCAGCACAAGACTTTCAATTCACTGATACTGCATCTGTATCAATACCAAGTGTTTCAGCTGGACTTCCCTATTTGTTATATTTTCTTTTACTCCTACTGAATAGTTTTACATCTAATCTAACACCTACCTCAAGACATTTTACATGTTTTCAGGAATGTGCTTTATGGCATGCACAGACCTTAAAACAAGAAAAAAGGTTGCATAGCCTGCTCACTTCCTTCCAGAGCTCCCAAGAAAGATATCACCATATCCAGAAATATGGGAGACAGCCCTTGGTAGGAAACAGACTCCTCCCAGCTGAGAATCAGCATCCAAACCCTCTTCAGAAGCCACTTTTTCACTGAAGACTAGATCACTTCTGTACTTACAAACAGACTAAAAATATTTCAGAAAAAGTTACCTCCAGTTTGCAGCTGCACTCCTGGGGTTAAGTGGAGAAATTCTGGTTTATTACTAACTCTAGATCCACATATGAATCCAAAAACGAAATCTGAGTTGTCTTCAGCCATCTGTACCTGAAAAAGATCAGTGAACAATTAAAAATTATATACTTAAAACTCAGCTGGCCTAGCAATCTGTTTCTCATCCACCCCCGACGCTGTAAGCTGTGCGAGGCAGGAGTATGAAACACCTCTTGCTTTCACAACATGAAGTCACTCCTTTACTCTGGCAGAAAAGTGAACATTATGTTTCTATGTTATAAATAATACCGCAAATGCATTTAAACTGATTAGAAATGCACAGCTTAAAGAAAGAAAGAAAAAAAATAAGGGGAGGGTGCTAATAGAAAACGTGGAATGTGTACTAGAATTCCAAGTGTGAACTCTGACCACCTCACATCACTGGCCTACAGCTGCAACCTTTAAACACCACCCAGTCATATTACTGAGTCTCCAAGAAAAAAACAAACACCTGTAATAGAGCTGGAGGGACTTTTGGAAGTGCAAATATTAGAAACACATAAAACCTCCTTGTCACACTTTACAAGCTTTTAACCCGACACAAGACTGCCCACTTACTGCAGCTTTTGTGTATTCACCCGTTGCAAGGGACCCTTGGGAACTCATCTCTGCAACCAGAAGACAGCCACGCTGGAGAGGCAGACCGACTTCCTTCAGACCTTTCACAACTCCAGAGCCTGGAACCACGTGGGCATTGATGATGTCCGCCCAGGACGCAATTCTGAACACGCCACCTGAGAACATGGGCAGAAGACACAGGCAAAGAGTTGTCAGAAATGTGTTAAACAGGAAGCACAAGTTAGACAAAAACAGCTGCACACTTAATCACTCACATATTTAAGAGACAGTTTTACTGCTGAAGCTTGACAGTTACAAGTTCAGTCTCATCAGACAGTTCTGACCGCTGCCTAACCACAAAGTGTAATCTCTCAGTTTACTTTTCACAAACACTTGTTAGTGTCTCACCTTTAATATTTACTGAGACATTTATGGTAGCCCAGAAATCCGCTGTGACAGGTGCTATCTTCCCAGATAGCATGCAGGTCATATGGGACATAAGGATCAGGAAGAGAGAACAGCAGTTCTACAGCTGCAGATGGAATATCAAAAGAAAGCCATGCTGGGCACACAAGCAGTACAATAACAGCAGGCAGCAGTTTCTCATGGCACACAACTCAGAAGTACTTACTGAGCACAACCACAGATTCATAAAAAGGTTTAGGTTGGAAAGGACCTCAGGAGGTCATGCCCTCTCAGCAGGCTTAACTTCAATGCTAGGTCAGATTGCTCAGGGTCTTATCCCCTTGATTATTTCCCAAGGCTGGAGATTCCAGGCTCCCTCCTGGCAACCTGTGCCAGTAGTGCAGTTACACACAGCAGAGGCAGTTATAGTAAATCCAGGTTGATGATAATCACCTTCATACTGATGTTTCACTGTGTTTCCAATATCTGCAAATTTCCTGTCTTCAAAAATCAGGAATTCATGTTGATCTGCGAGCATTCTCAACTCCTTTACTACCTCTTGGGTGAAATCATTCAAGATGTCTATATGAGTCTTCAGGATACAGATGCTGGGGCCCAGGGTGGCAGCTAGCTCCAGCAGCTCCTTGGGGCTGGTGACATCAGCAGAAAGGCACAAGTTTGTTTGCTTCTTTTCCATGAGCATGAGAAGCCTGGCTGCAGTAGGATGCACCCCTGGCAGCTGGGCACGAGTGCTGAAGCTCAGCTCCTTGCAGAGTCTCTTCACAGGAGCAGCACCGTTCTGAGCCACTGCCTCAAACACATTTCCCTCAATGAATTTCTTCACCTTTTCAACCATCTCAGCAGCCACTTCTCCCTGCTGCTGGAGAATCTCCAGCACCCCAGACAAGGTGCACACAGAGTGCAGGCGAATTCCACGTTCCTCTAGCCTGGCCTTCCCACCCTGCTCCCTGTCCAACAGCACTATGGCATCCGTGACTTTTAATCCTTCTTTCTGAAGAGCTTCTGCAGTTTCCAGTACACTGGATCCACTTGTTACCACATCCTCAATGATCAGGCATGTCTCTCCTGGATTAATGGTGCCTTCTACCATCCGCTTAGTACCTGAAAAATAAAAAACAAACACTCCACCAAATTAAGAAAGGTTGGATGACCCAAAAAAACCTTAAGAATATCAAAACTTTATTAGATGATACCACTTTCCACAGTTCTTACCACAGCTCACTCACTGACCTGTAATTCAGTTCATAAAGACTGTTAATTCTCCAAGCTGATAAAATACTACTTTATGTCTCCAGAAGTTATATTCCATAACAAAACTGACACACTGTTAACAGCATAAATTCAAATGTTTGAATAAGATGACTTCAGAAGTTTAGTATTGTCGTGACTTGAAAGCTCAGACTTACAAAATTATTCTGTCATTATTTAAAACATCTTTAAGGCAGCCAAGTTACTGGCACTCTTCAGCATGTCCCGTTTTTCCACAGGCAGCGCTGTGTGCTTAATATGCCTGTTAGAACAATTAGAAGGAGTAAAACCTCAAGTGCCTTTGTCCTAACTAACAACAGGCACACATCCACAAAAGGCCTCCTGGGGGGACACGACAAAGGATGCCTGGCTTTCCCAGGAGCAGTTAATCGCTGTCACAACTGGCTTGTGCTTCACAAGAAGGAACAGCAAATGTTTCCATGGCTGTCCCACTGCCTGACACAGGAGCAGCATTTAGTTTTGACAAGTGTACTTTTTAATTACCCACTGTTGGAAGAGGGTGCATAGAAATCCAGTTATATGGCAGGTTAATGCTTCAGTCTACTCTCCCACATCCTTTATCACAATTAAATAAATGGTTAACTGAGTAGAGAAGGGACTGCTCCTCACCTGGCTCACTGCTTACAGGACCACAGGATAATGAAAGAAAAAGGGGTTTGAGAGAAAAAATGAAGTAGAGACTAGAAAGGTTCCTATCAGTGTCAATATGCAAAAAGCTCTGTTTGAGAGTGAACTGTGGCTCTGATCTCACCATGCTGGAGAATCTGAGTTATAAATCCTCATTTCTGGATGAGGCCACTAACCCAGAACGATAGCAACGGTAACAGGGAAAAAAAAAAAAGACATTGCTAAAGAAAAGAACAAACTCACAAACAAAACAACGCTCACAAACAAAACCAAAGAAACAGAAAACACCCTTCAAGAGTCTCCAAATCTCTTACTAGCAGGACTACAGCTGCAAGCTGAACAGCAACCAGCTGGGAGAGGCTGATCAGGCTGGGATGCTGTGGGAGGTTTGCTTTAAGGGGGAAAGGGCCTGCTTCTTAAATTGCAATGCTAACATTAAACTGGAACGGAGACACTCTGCCTTACAAAAGAACCACAAATTATATAAAGTCATTTCCCAAACAAGGTAAGTTGCAAACTCTTGATTTGAAGGCTTTACCGTAGTCTTTTCCCTCCTTCCTCCGTATAAGCATCGGAACCTGATTTTCCGAGCAGATGATGGTGGCCAGCGGCAGCGCCGTGTACGGAACGCCGCACACACAGTCGTACTCCAGACCCGCATCTTGGGCTGCTTGGAAAAGAAGTCCTGCAACCTGGAAAGGAAAACCAAACGCTTTTTAAGAGCCAGGCTGGAGTGAACGTGACTAAATCAATGAAAATCCCTCTGCCTGACACGACCCGAGAGCCGACCCTGCGGGGTCCCGCCCCAGGAGAGCCGCGGCAGCGCCGCCGGCCCCGCTCCCCTGAGCCGTGCGGGCCCCGCCGCCCCGCCAAGGGCAGGGACACACGCGGGGCCCGGCCCGGCCGGCTCCCGGGGCTCCCCGGCCCGCACCTGCCGGAGGAGCCGCGGGTGGGACACGAGGCCGCGCAGGTCGATGTACACGGGGGAGGAGCGGCCGCGCTTCAGCACGAAGTGCCCGAAGCGCAGCGCGCCCGCCCCGCTCAGCGCGGCCGCCACGGCCCCCGCAGGCCCCGCCGCCATGGCCGGGCCCGGCGCACGGAGATGATGCGGGGCGGGAGGGGCGCGGGGCGGGGACACCGTGTGACACACGGGGAGTCCGTGTGGCCCGACCCGCGTCCCCTCCCTGCAGCGGGAACCCCTGCTGCGCCATCCCGGGATCCGCGTGCCCTGTCCCGCATCCCCTCCCCGAGGCGGCAGCCTCCTGCCCCATCCCGGCCCTGCTCCCTGAGGCCTCCCCGCCACCATTCCCAGTTCTCTCGTCACCCCGTTCCCCCGGGAAGCAGAAGCCGCCGATGCAGACGGTTTGATGTGACCCGAGGGTTTCTCGCCACGTCGGTCCCCAGGTGATTCCCAAGAGGCCGCTCGGTGGATGCAGCCAGGGTGACAATCCTGCGGGCTGATTCCCAGAGAGATCCCCCTGGAAAACATGGGCTGAATAAAGCCCTCAGCCAGCCCCGAGTCTCCAAGGCCTCACTCAGAAAGATGCCACGTGTGTGAAATAAGACTGACCCGGTCTTCTCTGAATAATTTTATTTAATCAAAAAAGCCCAGAAACGGAGTCTTTAGTATACTCTATTTATGGGAATGCAAGGACAGGAGATGTACAGGTCGAAGCTACATCTGTAGATGATCATATATTCTGCAGTATAGTAACAACAACATGGGACAGCAAGTAGTCACCTCACAACAGTACACATGAGTGATTAGACTTACAAAGGAAATATTTACAAACCTGCCTTTACAAACCAACATTGTGTGCATACAAAATGAAATCCGCAATAAAACTGAAGATACATTTAAGGCAGACCAGCAATACACTGAAATAATTAAGGCTGTGGAATTACTTTGCACCTTGAAAATGCTGAGCTGTTAGCAATACTGTTTCTTTTTTCCTCCTTCAGTGGATTGTTGCTAGGATTGAAAAGCATCAATACGTTCCAACTGTTTGCTCTTATCTCGGTGAATAAGTCTGAGATTTAATTTTTTTTTTTGCACTTGCTATTGCATTTGCTTTCCAAAAGTTATCAGCAAATTGACTTCAGTGGCAGAGCAGTGTTGAACAGTTTGGTAGAAAGAGAAGTAAAAGCACCAGCATCAGAAGTTGGGCATGAAGGTGAAATATGGCTTGAGTAGAGAAGATGTTGGTTTTTCACCAGCTCCATAATAAAGACTACAGTTACAGCAAACATTCAGCATCCTGACGCTATGGGAACACTCAGCACTATACAGATCCCAGAACGAGAGTACATCACTTGATGGCAGTGTGCAGTCAGCCTAGTAAAATGGGATTTGATTTTGGTTCCTTGGGAAAGCACCATTTTCTGATGGGATATGAGTGAATGAGCTTGAAAATAAACCTAAGCCCTGTGTTAGAGGAGAATCCACCTCTGCTGTGAAAGGAACAAGAACAAAAAAAGGTGGTGAGCCCCTGTGCATGTAAATTTTCAGCTAGACCTTTACGTGCACAGAGAAGCCTTTACATCTGTCTCTGAAGTTTATATTATCCTAGGTTACTTGACATAGTCCCCTCATTGCAAGGGCATTAAAATAGGGTTATCTATAGTCAGGTTATAATGTGTGGTTCTGCATTCAGCCTTTATGCACAGTATTTGTAGCACAGGCCTAATAGCATTGTCAGAAATGCTAATGAGCTCCACTGAAGCCACAGCCTCTGGGTCAGTTGAGGGCACAGACTTTGTGTCAGCATTAACTTGGAAGTAAAAAGATACGTTGCTGAAAAAACCCAACCCATAGTCTTTTAAAAAGAAAGGGTGGTAAGGCTAAATGAAACTTGTTGGTATCACTGAGAAGAGAGAGACATATCATAAATTTTAAAGCCTGGATTACTTTAAAATACTGAAGTCTACCGCCCTGGACTGGCTGTGTGTCACCCCACCAGTACCATGCACAGGGGGCTTGGCAGCCTGGGGGTAGGTGGCACCTCCCACAGGGCAGCAACACCTGATGGGGGCTGACAGTGTACACTGGCCTGCAGAATTCCTGCCCTGCCCTGGCTGCTCCAAGTGGAGCAGAGAGAGAGGCGAGTTAATTTCTCATTGCACATTCATTAAATGAAGCCATCTTAAATAAGGAGCCCCCCATGTCACTGCATCCTCTGGGCTCTGTGTCACCACCACCTTTGCCACTGCCCTCCTGTCACCCAGCACCTGGGGACACTGCGAGCCACACTTTGATGTCAGAGCAGGGTAAGAGCACTGTGGAGATGTGATGGCGGTGGCTGTGTGCACAGTGCCACTCTACACAGAGCTTGTGGTGCACTGTTATCAGTATTCCTGTTGGTCACCCTGGATGGTTGGAAGCTGCTGGAGAAGCTAAGGGGTGCAGCTGCCACCACACTTTCAAGCCATCTTGGGAACACCCTGAGTGGTACACAGCTGCAGGTGGAAATCTTGCCCTTGGGGTCAGATATTCTCTGGGGAGCTTTGCTTAGAAATTGTGTTTGTTACAGATCAGATTTCATGCACCAAAAAATCCAGCCATTGGAGAATGCTACACTGTTGCATTCTCCAGGGGTTGCACAGCCAGGGGTTGGCTGTGGTGCTTCTCACCCAGCAGGTGCACTCCAGGCCTATTTACTCAGTTTCTGTAATCTCTTTACAATGGAATTACAGTTTTCAACAGAGTTACAGGACCTGTTATATCTGCAGAGGCAACACAGGTTGGTTGAAAAAGACTTTGAAAGAGCAAAGTCAGGATACTTCCTCTGCATTTATCATATGGCAGCATTGCATGTCAAGTTGGTATTATTCAGGCAAAAGCAAGAACAGTTGGTAACCACAAACGTTTTATGGAAGTTCTAACCGGTTCAAGTATTCCTGAATGGGCTATAAGAAGAATGGTGTCCAGGAAGAGGTGTTCTAACAGGAATATGAAAAAAGCAAAACCACAAAAGAAAGTAACCCCAGAACATTCAACATCTTCAGAGTTCAGCACCTCCAGCTCTCTCAACAAGGAGTCTTTTTTGAATCTGAGCACCAATACCTAATCATAAGTCATCTCTCTTTCAGCCTTTTGGGTTTTCTTTTCTGTTATTTGATAGCATTGAGAGGCTTACATATTACCTTAAACAGTCCAGCTTTTTCCCCCTGTGCATCCAAAGTGTCTGCTATTGTAGTTTGACATATGAATGCAGGACATGGGAAAACAAAATGCTAAATAACTCCAAATTTCATGTGATACATGAGAATTTGTTTGTATTAATGCCAAGCAGAAAGCCTGTGGCTTAAACTGTATCCATGGGCCTAATAAAAGCTGTGGGTTTTACAGACCACACTTCCACAAACATTTTTTTAAGGGCAGCAGAATCACAGCACATAGAGCCAGCTTTGGCAAATAGGAAGAATTACAGACAGTCCTGTAGTGAGAAAGTACCTGAGGCTGGTGGTAATTAGAGACCCCCCTTGACTGCTGTCTGTATTAAGTTGCTAAGAAATTGCATACTTTGCACTGTTGCTCAGGGTGAGAGTCTGGTCTTTAGCTAAGAGGTGCTGCTGGACTGCTTAGAAAATCAGCTGCTGCTCTAGAGAGGAACTGAGATAGGTTCTAGATGATTCAAAAAGCTTAACCTCCTGTGAACACTTGTCTCTTTCAAACCTTTCCACACTTCCTCCCTGTATTAGATCTCTCACAGAACTGCTTCTGACTCTGCTGAGGCACCTGGGCTCACCCTTCTGCCTGTGGCTTCCCCATCTCAAGGGCTGCTCTTTGTTGCACACACTCAGTGTTGAGTGCTGAGGGTTCTTTCTGTGCCTCTTCTCCACTAACAAAATACTGACCACTCTGGTGTAGTGATAGAGCAAGCACAAAGAGAAGGGCCAGGTCTCCTCCCTGCTGTGAAAGGGAGCTTGGAGGTGGATCAAAAAAGGGCTATCAGAGCCCTGAGAATATAACAGTACTTGCAGAGTATCTCCACCATTCACTGGCAGAAACAGGGCTTGCTCCTGCAGGCTCACAGTGCAGTTACTCAGATGGTAAACGAGATTTGACTCTCTCCCTTACAAGAGAGTCCATATGAGCACACATGGTCAGATCAAGCCCTTTTCCTTAGGAAAACCTTTGGTAACAACTGCCATTTCCCATTACAGACACACAAATGGTACTCAGCACTGAGACAAAGTCCCCACATGCTGGGGAAAAAAAAATCTCTTTGACCGTAACCCTGCAAGGCTGTAGAGCTTTGTGGTGTGGCAGTAGGATGGGGAAGCCCCAGATGTTTTACCCTTCCAGTCCCATTTCTGGAAAGGAAGGTTTGGCCAACCTACAAACTGCTGATTTGTCACTGCAGACTCCCTATATTGGTTGTACTTAAGGCTGGCTCCGTCACTGTAACATCAATATGATGATGTTGTAACTTGGCTTGCAAGAGAGAAATGTTTTAATTGTGAATATTTTTTTTTATTACAAATTAGGCTTTGGACATAAAAATATCCTCACGAATGCTTTGGTTATGAGGTGCTAATGGTGGCTAAGAGATATTTACAAGTTTGGAAATGAAACAAATGACATGCTTTAAACACTGAAAACAATTTTCAAACTGTAAGCACAAGAATGAACTCACCACTCCTACTGCACTCTGAAAGGCTTAGATGGACTTTGGGCCAAGCAATTCTGAAGCTAGAAATGGAACAGGATCCTTTATATTTATATATATTTATATCTATGATACAATATATGTATACTGAAAACCTGTGATAGAAAAAATTGTCTTCATCACCATCATCATCTAGTTTACAGATACTGCAAAAATTGGACTCCGCCTTTTCTCAATGCACAGGTTTTGCAAAAGAGTTCTGTACAATGTGTATAAAATGCTTTTAAAAAACCCACCATAGTCCCATTGTGCTTAATCAGAACCAGCTGTATGCTCCAATGAATTCATTGCCTTAATCATAGCTCTGAAAGGTGCTGCACGTTGACTTAATACAGCAGAAAGCCCAAGGAGTGGCTTAATGGAGGATTTTGGTCTGAGCACTACCACGCAACACGAGTGTACCTAAGCCACGCCACCATGGGAGCTGATCCAGCAGTGACTGGAGCCTAATCTTGCATGTCCTATGCAGGCAAAGTCCCCACTGAAATCATGGCAGACCTGGGCATATGGGCATGAGAAATCTGACTGATAACTTGGAGCAGGCTTGCAGTGATTTCAGCAAAAACTGACCGGTCCAGGTCTGCAGTACGTGCTAAGGTCAGCCTGGTCTCACTCCCCCTCCACTATCCTACTTTTGTACATTTTTAATTCAGTTCAGCAAGATCAAGAGGATTTCCTATAAGGCTGCCTCACAAAGATTAAGGCAACTGCAAATTTGGCTCTCATTCCCAGTTGGTGTTTGCTTCCTGCAGTCCTGTTCTGGAAGTGAATGTGGCAGTACCACATGCCTTGAGAGAGGGAGCATTGTCCCCGCTGCTGCCACCCCCTTTGCCTTGATCCCATTGCCACGTCTGCAGTGACTCCCACCCTGCAGTTGGTGAAATGCAAACGCCGAAGATGAGACATGTACAGATGGATCTGCGTGCTCCCGGCGGCGCTCCCGGCACACGGCGCAGGACCAGCAGCGTAGGATCCCATGGATGGGGACACTACGTGCCCGGGTTCATCCTGCTCAGCAGGAAGCTCTTGACGCTGGGGACCGGGTGCACGTCGTACTGGTGCCTGCGGCGCTCGATGAAGGACGCCAAGCGGGAGGTATCCAGTGGGATCTTGGAATAGCTGCTGTTGTGTGGTTGCAGCCACGGATGCTGTAAACAAGTGGCTGCCGTCGGCCTTCTCCTGAAGTCTTCCTGGAGGATAACGTTGATGAAATCCCTGGCGGCGTGGCTCACATCGGAGAAGTACTCGTGTGGGAAGCTGAAATCCACTCTGCACACATTGATACAAGTCTCCTCTTTGCTTTCATCCAGGAATGGAGAGACACCACTCAACATGACGTAGGTGAGGACCCCAATGCTCCAGATATCCGTGCTCAGGGAGACAGGAAGGCCTTGGATAACTTCAGGGGCTGCGAATTCCGGGTTTCCAAGGAGGTGGTGGACATGGTAATGACCTGTGATCTGGACTGCATCTTCCAAATCAATGATCTTGACACGAGGCACTGGGATTCTCAAATCAATGAGCAGATTTTCTGGCTGTTGAAAAAACAATGATATAAACTTAATTGTAACTATATTTTGGCAAATAAAATGTGTAGAATTCATGTAGGCTTAATAGCTAATCAAAACTTGCATTTAATCACATGTGCAAGGGAGAGATCAGGAGAGTGAATGATAAGGAACCAGCTCAGCTGCTGTTTGCTCTAAATTCAGAGCAATGCTGCAGCTGCAATGACAAGATCCTCTTTCGCACTAGGGCGACATACTGGGATTTTGCACTCTGTCCCAAATACTTACAGTTTATTTTCCCAACTAATCTCTACAGATTAAGAGCATTGATGGATTTTAAATTTTTAATAAGACATATATATCTGATCAGTTTATTTAGATTCCATTTGTTCAGATGACAGCTGGCTAAGTAACTGTGCATAATTTGCAGCAGAAATGTTCTTCATGAAGTAAATGTTCAATTTTGCACCCACTACCCTGGGAGGGACTGGTGTGTGCCATTACTGTTGCTGTCAATTGACATGGAGCTGCCAGTGTTTCCCTACACACATCAGGACACAGTCATCCTTTCCAAGTCAGAGTAAAATTACATTTAATCCCAGTTGGTTTTCTCTCTGTTTTAGCAGCTCTCAGTATTTAAGGTCTCTCTCTCAGTGAGAGATACTGAGCATTGCCTATACACTTTGTTCTGGGGGCTTAACATGGATTATCCTTCCTTTGTTGGCTCTGAAATGATTTCTGAATTTACTTCTTGCACCCTTCTAGATATTTTTTTCTCTCTTTTATCCTTATGCATATTTTACTGCTGCCTCATGGCATATATATATAGATATATATATAAAAAGCAAAGTTAACTACATGGCTGTTCCAGTCTCTCCACTTGCTCTTCTCTTGTGCAGTTTCTATTGACAAAATCAACACATCTTGAGCAGGATCCTGGGACAACACAAGCCATGGACAGATGTGCTGTCACTGCCAGTGCATCTCCTGCTTCCCACTTAGCAACAGAAGATGCTTTATTTAGCATCCCTCATTCAGGGGAACTGCATATAGGTCACAGAAAATTAGCTTCCCACCTTGTTTCTTTGTTTATGATCAAACAGAATCATTGCAGTTTCTTACCTCCATGTAAGAAGGTGGTACTTTTTGACAGGTCATATAACTAGAGCAAAACATGCAAATAATTGTATAGAAAGAAACCAGGATGATTTAGCCTTTTGTGTCTAATTCTCATATAAGGTCCTGTACAAATGGAATTTTTTTGTAGGAGTAGAGGCAGCAGAAGAATGGAAGTATCACTTCATCTGACATGCCTGGGGCTGAAGCTAGATTGTCCACTATATAAGAAAGTTAAATTCATCCCTCATTCCCCATTTTTAATTGTCATTTTAGTCTACAAAGTGTTATAGATTATCTGATATCCCTGGCAACCAGAATCAATGTTGCAGATCACAAAACCCTTGAAACACTTGATCACAACTTCAGTGGCTAATTCTCTGTCATCCAAGATAACTGGGATGCTGGGGAGGACAGGAGTACAATGCCAAATCCAGGATAGTACAGTGCCTCCTGCCATGTGTGCTCACAAAAGCAGGTACAAGCTGTGCTAGTTTGAGTGTGACGTTAGAGAATACCCCAATTTCTTCTCCACAGTGCAACTTGTCCTTTGTTCTTCCTCTGAACCCTTCCCTGGGTGTATTTCCCACCCAGTTCCCCTTTCAGGCTTTCCAGCACAATGTAGTGTGCTGCTTTCCTTTTCCTTTGCCCCTCCCAGCCTGGCACAAGGCAGCTCTGCTCTGGAAGGTTGGCGGCTGAGTTGGTACAGTGTGAGCCCAAACCACAGAATTATTCATAGTGTCCCTTCAGACAGGTGCTAGTGACATCTCACTGTTGTCTCTCCAACATCCTCATTCCCCATCATTAAATCCAGAAAGCCCTTGGGAACAAAGCAGTGAATCAAGGGAAAAGGTGCATTTCTTGTCTGAAGGCAAAGACCTGGCACTGCAGGTCAGTAACTCCTTTCTCTGATCAACAGCTTGTGCATTTAGTGATCATCTCCGTGGGGTACAGGCTGCACCTCCTCCCTGTCTGTACAGCTGGGAACTCCCTGTTCCAGGGCATGGAATAACAGCATCACTCTCATTTGTTCCTACCTTTATGTCCAAGTGAGCCACTCTGCAGTTGTGGAGGTACTGCAAGGCTTCCATTGTGTCTCTTATATAGAACGCCACCTTTTCCTCCATGAGTTCATCGTGGTTCATCAGATAATCTAAGAGACGACCGTCATCCATCCTACAAACAAACCAAACCCTGTGCATGAAACATCACATGGCATCTCTAGGAACAGTTAATATCTGAAAACAAAATTGCAACAGAAACTTTGTGACCTAAAAATGGGAGGAAAATAAAATGCAAGATCTGATGAGTATTTAATGATATCTCAAGATACTGCAGGCCATGGAAGTGGTAGAATGATTAATCCTCAATTATTACCTCCAGTCCTTGACAAATTTAGCAACAGTCTTAAAGTAAACTCGTTTGCCTAAGGATGGATTCAATAGACAGAGACAATCCCTTTGGAAACAGAGCTTCTTAATTATTTGGATTCATCTATTTATTTATAGAGCTGGTTACATAATGCAGGAAAAAATAATTTACATTTTCGGCTGGTAATATTTTCTGTGGGAAAACTAACCCAATAAAAGTTTTCCACCTAGTTTATTTATTTGTACAAACAAACAATGAAATAGCCCAAATACACTTTGTTGGATATATCGTAACAAAGCATTTTGGAGTTTGTTGCTGTTTCTTCCTATGAGACAAGCATGGTTGCTACACAGGTCTTTTCACCAAAAAGCATTAGAAGGATGAAGGCTTCAATCTAGCTGAAACACTTTTACTCAAATGTAAAAAGTGGACAAAACTGCCCAAGTAGGTCTGATGCTTTTCAGTGGCACAAATTACCCAAGCTTCACCCAAGTAGAAAGCAGTTTTATTTGTCCCTCTTAATCTTACTTCCTGTAAAGAAAAGGCAGTGGAAACTCTGCAGAAAATGGCTATTTCATTTGACATCTCAATCAATAAAATCTTTGCTCTGCTGAACTCAGGGTGATCTTTATGCTTGGCTTTAATAGGGCTGTGATTCCTACCCAGACACTTGAATCCAAGCTCTGTGTACTTACAGTTCCAAAACTAAGATGTAAGAAGTAGGAGACTCGTAGGTATCGTGGATAGTGATGTACTGAGGATGCTGCAAGTGTTGTAACAAAGCTGCTTCGTGTGCTGCCTGCTCTTTCTTTTTCATTTTTTTACTAATGAATTTTACAGCAACATCTTTCCGGGTGGCTTTGTGGACACATTTCTTTACTATGGAGAATCGACCCCTGAAATTATAAAGAAAACAGAATAATGAGGTGGCTTCCTGAAGAAATCATGCCTAGTTTTTAGTGCAATAACAGAGTGATTTTCAAAGGTTTTTTTGATTCACCACATTAATATTTCACAAGGCATCAGATTTAATAAGTTGTTCATAACCTTTTCCAACAAAGGGCCTCCATCTCTTACCCTGGGTGTAGAGATTCTTTGGGGATTAGCAAACACTGAGAGCAAACGGTGTCACTTTGCTTTGTGCAGCCATACTGATATCCTCTAACAATTTCCCCTGGGTTCAATTTGCTGCCACTTTTACAGGTTCTAGCTCCTTTTATTTTAGCTGTGGGTCTCCCTTCTCCAGGTGCTTTATTAAAGAGACCAAACCTTCTTGAACAACTAAAAGAAAACCCTTGTTAAATAATCACTGACCTACCATTTTGAATCACTTTTTCAGACACACAGTAAGAAATTAAGAAAAAAGCTAACAGGAAAGCATTTAGGAAACTCATACAGACCATAGTTCCAGTTCCTGGAAGTAAAACTATCCAGTGAAACCACGTGCTGAACTTGAGCTCTTAGTAATACATCCCAGTTTTCTACAGAACCAGAGGGACTCCTGTCCTTTCAGCCCCAGAATTGTCTCTGACATCTGAGCTGAAGAAATAATTACATTAACTTGAATTATTGCATGCCCCTTATCTGTTATCTGTGGAGAGCTCCAAGGGCTGACAACACGAACCGCTCCTATTTAGGCTCTGTTCAACTCACCCTCCCAATCAGCAAAGATAAGTCAGTCACATGCCCAAGTGTTTTGGCAAACTCAGTCTTTGAGATTAAGTTTATCCAGAACCAGTAAATTGTCATGACTTCAAAACAGGACCTCAAATCAGATATGACAGAGAAGATAACTGCCAGAGATTTGGTTGCCTAATTGCTCACCAGTTTGCCAATCTGCAATTCTCAAATCACAACTTACCTTGAAAAATAGAATTAGTCAGTATTTTCATCAGTATCTGATATGTAATGCTCTTTGAAAGAAGCAGCCGTTTTCAAGCTAACTGTAAAAGTAACCTAAACTCCCCACCAAGGAAAAAGCTTCAAGCCATTGTTTGAGTGTTTTATTACAATGATAAGCAGGGTTAACATTACCTCCCAATCTCATGCAGCTCTGCATAGGCAAGGTCAAAGTTTTCTTTCCATGAAATAGTGGCACCATCGGCTGCAGAGTCTTTGAGAGAACAAAGAACATTCAAGAAGGTATAAAGACAGTTTGCTGTGGACTATAAACAACGTATTTGAAAATTATGTGAGACTTTATTATTAAGACAGGAAACATTATCAGTAGGAGTCCAGTTTCATACTGCTCAGGCACAGTTACAGTGTGTTGGACCAGTAAATGCCAGAGCTCCCAGGGGAAGGTATGGATAAGGGGGACACAAATCTGTCCTTGCAGTTTTGGGCTGAAAAGGGCCACAGAGACGGGGGGTACAGCTATGCTGTGTGAGCTCTTGTTCCATCCAACACCAGCTGTCCAAGCCAGTCACAGACCTAGCTGCACACCAGGGCTGTTAAAACATGGGGAAAAGTGTGCTCTGCTCACAGCACTTGAGAGTGAGCTGTGCCCCAAATTCCTGCAGCACTGAGTGCCTGGGAATTGCCTCCATCACAGCATTCCCATTCCAGCTGCATTTCTCAGGGAGAGATATTTAGCAAGTGGAATTGCAGCCCCCAGCTGGGCTGCCCAGCAGAAGCTGCAGCTGTTGCTGGCATTGCTAGAAAGGCAGGATGGACACCAGACAGGACATTGAGCTTGCTGGGCAGAGATAAAGACAAGAAATAGTCTTGGGATAGAAAGCAGGGACCTGCTCAGAATCTGCAGTAGCCTCTGTGGCAGAGGCAGGCTCTGAGCCTGGATGGAGATGAAAACACAAAAATCCTTTCTGGGGCCAGGAGCTAGCTCTGAGCATCTCCCAGGCTTTTTCTTGCATCCCTAGTTGGTCCAGGATCCCTGCTTTTATCAGGACCCATCAAAACAAGCCATACAGAGCACAGGTGGATTCCTGTGTGCATCAGTCCCTCCCTGCAGTACTCACCGTACTCCGGGAGCCTCACGAACTCGGACGGGTCGCTGGGCAAGCTGATCCCCCAGGGATTGCTGGCACTCACTCGGAACTGGTACTGGCAGCCTGGGGACAGGTCCTCAATGACCAGGTACGTGTCCAGAGTTGAGGCTACTGACTGCTGCCAGACCTGTGAGCCTGTTGGACAGAGGGAGAGAAGGGGAGCTGAGGGAAACACTCACTGTGTGAGCTCAGGGCTGAGCCTTCCTCTGCCCAGCTTAGGAAGTACCCTGGGAGGGTAACATCTACAGGGTTTTTAAGAGGCAGTGTTACAGCAGACTGTTTAACCAGAAATGGATCACAAGAAGCTATTTTGTGTTGCAGCCACCTTCCCATCTGGCTAAATGAGTAAAGAAGGAAATGCCCCTCAGTTGACTCAGGATAATGATGGAAAAAACTCAGGATAATGATTGAAAAAGCTCAGCCCAGGGACAAGCTGATCTCTCCAGCACGGTAGCTGTGGCTGTGCACTACAAGTGATGTCTCAGGGCAGGGTGGTAAGACAGAAGGGGAGGGCTGGTTTGATGACAGCTCTGTTATTAAAGAAACAGTAGCAGAAATACTGTTGCAAAAAATGCAAAAAATGCAAAAAACCCCAAAACCACGGACAAGGAAAATGAGGCAAGATGAAGCTGAGACAGGGCATCAGTGCAATCCAAATGCTTTTGCAGATGAAGATGTGGTGGCTACAGTGAAAGCTGCAGCTGCAAGAGGATAACCAGCTTTATGACACTTAACACTGGCAGCTTGCAAATGAGCAGAATTGCAACAATGAAATGTGTGGCTCTGTCATGTGTTTCTGCTCCTATCAAACCCACTGCCTAACCTGTGGCAACCAAAGGACCAGTACTTACTCATCTGTACAGGATCAGAGAGCAGAAAAGGACCCCTGGAACACGGAGCCCTGTCACAGATGGAGACTTCTTCAAGAATACATACAATTTTATCTTATTTTAGTGAGTTCAGGTCCTTTTACCTCTACATTATTTACCACAACCCAATTATTTTGTGTGCCCTGTGGACAGATTCTGCTTGCCAGGTTTCACAAGGTCATGGTTGGTTTTACAAGAGTCAGTTTTACCTTTGAAGTGGGAGGAATACTGAAAACACTGCTGGGGTTTTTTAATGCTTATTTTGGTGGTTGTTCTTAATAAAGGAGCTTTTATTCTTTTACAAAAAAATGCCAGTCACACTGATGGCACAGTGGAGGTCAAGGGAAAATGTTCACTAGAAGGAGGCATTAATATGATGGAGTGATTAGGTTTGCACACTTACTAAAATGGGGTAGGATTTTTTGGAGGATGAAGGGGGAAAAAACAGGCCATATACGTAAGGCAAGGTTTACTGCCCAGGGACTCTCACACCTTTGCAGGAAGAATGCAAAAGGGATGTGAATCATTTCAAATGCCCTTTTCAGGAGTATATGCCTGTACATATTGGGAAAACAGTGCATTTAATATCTAGCTAATTCTTCAGGGGAAAAGGATGGTTGGATTTAGGAAAATATGGATTTCAGAGCTGAGCTTGAAAAGTATTTAGGGATCTGCAACTTTATCCAGATTAAAAAAAAAATGAGGCTGATTTGGTTTTGCATTTCTGGGAAGCACCCACCAGAAAGGATGGTGGTAAAATGCAAATGATAAAAAGATGCCTTAGTGATGGATATGTTTTAGCACACTTTACTTGTTGTAAGTGACCAGAGGAAACAGAAAGGTCTGTAATATATGATGATAGAAGTGATAGATGATAGATGAGCTTCTTTCTGCCTTAGACTTTGAGATGTGTAAGTTACAATTGGTGTCACGCCAGTGGTGACAAGAGTGCTTTTGGGATCTGTTGTGCCATAAAGGAAACTCACCTTGTTCTCAGTCTCACAGCCAGCAAGCACAGCTCACACCACTTACCTTCTTCTCTGTACTCCACAGTGTAGCCTGAAATGGTGCAATTGCCTGTACTGCTTGGGGGTAGCCAGCGCAGGATCACAGAGGTGCAGCTTCTCTCCTGAGCGATGGGGCGGTTTGGGGCAGCTGGCACACCTTGGGAAGAGGAAACAATACCAAATCCAGCATCCCATCAGTAAGTGCTAGTGCTTTATTCTGAAGATGAGGTGTATCAGGTACATCAGGTCACTACAGGACAGCTGCACCTTGTAGAGGGGCTTAACTAAGCAGCAGGTGAGGAGTCAGGTACCACTGAAATGGTACCATGCCCAAAAATGACACAAGCAAGGCATTCAGAATTCTTCTGTGTGTAGGGTGTTTTGTGTGCTTGGGAGCAGATTGACAAATGACCAGTAATCCTTCTGTGCTTTGCTTAGGGCGTAGGAGTAGTTAGTGCAGCCACTGACTTGCTTGGACAAGTTGGGGAAATTGGTCTCTAGGGTGGTTTGTGAGACCAAATAAATCAACTTTTAAATGCTCATGACTGCTGCATCTGTAACTCTCCAGTTAGACATTCATCTCTGAACCTTCCCCTTCAACACAGCTGGCACCTCATCTCTAGTGCTAACAAATCCCTTCTCAGAGCTGGAGGCAATGAGCATCAACTCATTTCATATTCATTCCAATTAGATGGGTCACTAATTACAGTGCTGAGAATTCAGACTTGGAGACGCGTCTCCAAGTTGAATCCCTGAAGAACAGTTTCACCCAGGCTAAATCTTACTCTCACCTCCTTTGTCCCCTAAAGAGAAGGGGAGGCAGAAAATTGGTATCACTGCATCCCAGTTCCTCCCCCTCCAGGCAGATTCTAAACCCAGATCTTCCTGCAGTCACTTGGGACATCATTCCCCCAGGGATTTGGCTGCCTCAGGGAGCTGAGCTTCCCCTGGCTGACCTTACTGAGCTCCTGGGATGCAGCACTAGGAGCAGGATGCAGAAGCTGAACCTGTGCCAGTGCATTTTCATTTCCCAGATGTGATGTTTATGGTCAGATGACTTAATCAAGCACAAGGAGTATGCAAAGCCTTCAGCCATCAGTGGGAGTTGTGGCTGAGGAATGATTGTACGACTTTAACATCTCAATTCACCTGGCACAGCTCCACATCTGGCTGCCTCTGCATGGGCTGTTCCTGTGTGCTCCCTGCCCCCAAGGGACCACACAGAGGAAAAATTCCATGTGTTAAGGTCAGATGTGCTACCTTGGACTTTGATAGTTGCAGAGGTTGATGCAGTTCCATGTTCATTGGTTGCCACACAGGTGTAGATGCCGCTGTCCTGAGGCATCAGGTTGCAGATCTTCAAGGTGAGCTCTCCTGAGTCACTGGGGATGCAGGAAGCCCAAGTTATAAAACACTGCTTCACTTGCTAATGGTATTTATATAGTTCCTGTCCTGCCTCATTGCAAACAGACGTGCACACAAGTCCTGTTAACTCATTTGAAGGAACAACCCTCTAGCAATTTAATGCCCAAGTACAACTCCTTCATATGCCAGGGTTTGGCTGCTAATGAAACCTTGGAGCAAACCTTTGGTCCAAATTGCCTGCCAAGCAAATCCTCATGTCTGTTGTGGTCTAGGAAGAGATGTGAAGGATCACTCAAGCAGCAAGCAGGCCAGGAGCTGAACATTGCCTGTACCTGTCCAGAGCTGGATGCTTAGACTTGATATATCTGGAAAGATTTACCCATGAAGATCTTTCCTATCTTGGGAGATGGTAAGCTGCTGTGCCTCTGCAGTGAAATCCAAAACACACCAGACAAACTGGGCTTCCCACAGATGCCGGAAGCAGTCACACAGCACAGGGTGACATTTCCAGGGAGCTTCAGACCCCTGGAGTATGTGCCATTGATCTGATGCTGCTGCCAGGGCCCCAGGTGGAAGACTGGACATCCCATAACAGCCAGGGATAATGAGCACAGCACCGACTTCATGAGACACACTCAGTCTTTGGGCCAATCTGAGAAAATAAACAGCTCTGTGCAGTCTCATGAATTTATAGCACGTCTGCTCATAGTCACTGCTGTTTGCACACTTCAGTCTCCAATATGCAATTTGAGGGAGCTGGCCTGAATTAAAGGATTTTGCTTGTGTAACTGTTTTAGCTGTACTGGACGCTCAGCTTAGAGCCGACAATAAGTTCCCTTGGTGGCAAAACTAGGCTAGTTCTTGAATGCTTAATCTCTCGGGTATTGCAGAAGGACATAGCTGCTGGGATAACTGTCTGGACTCTGCAGCTTTTGCTGGTCTGACTGTGCTGATTTAAAACAGGACAGAAATATCCCTTCTCCCTGGAATCCACACACTTGTGCCAGCAAGATTTGTAAGAGCCACTGATCTGCTGGGCCTCTGCTTGGCAGGCAGTGTCTTCACTGGAAAGATTTGAGTAACAAGACAATACACGTGCTGATAGTGCACAGAGAGCCAACAGGAACAGGACTGTGATGAAAACCAGAACCCTGTATGGAAATATCCCCCCATCCCAAGCCCAGACAGAGGCTGAAGATAAGGCACTAGGAGATCTACTGAGCAATAGCTAAAGACAATTTTGGATACTCTGGGACAGCTGCACAAACCAGTGGTCTCTGAAGGAAGCTCTTGATCAAATGTAAGGTTTTTGTTTTTTTTTTTTTTGAACATGTAAAATCTCTTCTCTCTTACTGTTCTTTTTCACTTTCAGTAACTTTGTACTACCTGGATTTATTTCAGCCTGAGCCAGAAGTGCTGAAAAGTTCAAATGAAAGATTGCCTCCTGGAGATTTCCACTGCAGTTTGGTCCAAATTGCTTATATAAGCTGCATCCAGCAGCAGGCTGTTACCTGACCTGAATTCAACTCCAGATCTTTCTGAATCTTCCCAGTGCTTGTTGTAAAGATAGTTTTCCTCTCTGCTAGCCAAGCCAGGAACATTATGACAAGCATCTTTCTGTCCAAGCACAGCCAGATGTAGCCTTCCCAGGAGCATATGTGGGCTTTTTTAGGAACAGCTGAGGAAAGGCTCAAGAAAACTGCAACCCCACAGCTGCCAATAAGATCAGAAAATGCCCAGTGATAGGGGAATTGCAAGCTGGTGAGGGCTTGCTCTGCTTGACTCCCAAAGGAGATCAAGGCATCAAACTCAAGCAGAGAAGCCTCAGCAGAGGCAATACTAGCCAAACTAACAGGTTGTAAACATTCTGGCTTCTGGCTTACAGCTGGCTCAGGAAGTCAATGGGAGCAAGCTCATGTCTGCCAGCAGCACTTTGTGGGTATACCCTACATCAGCTTGGGAAACAAACACAGCCACCCCAGCCCTAAAGTCTGACCCTTTCCAGCCAATCTTTGCCACACTGATGTGCTGACATGCCATGCCACACTTAATTAACTGCATCCTAATGAATCTTGTAGCCAGGCTGGTGCCATATTTGAGGGTAACACGACCATCAGGACCAGCTGTGTTGGCATCCACAGGCAGGACCTTACCAGGATGACACTGTGTAAGTGGCCGTGCTGTTGTCATTGTCAAGAATGTTTTGGTCTGGTCCTTTCCAGGTTATAGTTGGTTTGGGTCGCCCACAGACTTTGCACTGCAGCGTCACTGTGTCCCCAAGCAGGCAGGTGATGTCCACTAATGGCACAAGAAACTCTGGAGCCACTGTAAAAAAACCAAAATATTGGGACACACACACAACACCTCTTTTAATCTTCACATGAGGCTGTCTAGAGTCATACAAGGCTAGAGAATACATTATAGGATGAACTATGGGATCTGAGTCCCAAACAGCTGTGAGCCCTGGGATTATGTTGTTGAAACTGCCCACCAGTAACAGCCAGCTGTCTGCAGCTCAGAGAAGGAGGCAGAGGGGTCCATCTCCCAGCCCTGTGCTCTGGCAGGTGGATGAGATATTGAGAGGGCAGGTTTGGGGGGTTCAGCCTGGCCTGTGGCCCCAGGCTGTCTGAGCTGAGCAGCCAGCAGGAAGCCTGCTTTGCCTGGGGACTGAGCAGCAGAGAGCAGCCTTTGCTGCAAATGCTGGTAGGTGCAGAGCATGCTGTGACATCAGAGTAAATCACAGCTGCAGCACAGCTGTCCTTAACTCACCTTCTTGGATGAAATTGGGGTTGATTATCTGAAAAATACAAAGAGATACAAGCATTTATTTCCTAGACAGTGACAGAGAGGCATCTGTTTTCACAAGTCACCATGGTGACTCTGGCCAGAACTGCCGAAGTGCTGCGGTGGTAACAAGCACCTTCTAACAACCAGCAGGTGCAGCAAGCTCTAGTGACAACACACACGGGAAAGTAAATGAAAGCTATGGCTTCTTGAACCCTGATAGAACATCAAAGGTAACAGGCCCAGCACCAAGGCTGAGGAGGGTGGACGTGCTTCTCTTTACCTATGTGATAATGACAAAGCCATTAACTCTTCCCAGAGGTGGTTTGTGCATGCCCTGTGCCTGGCTCCAGACCTGTGTCACACAGCACCTGCAGTCACCACACACCTGGGGCATGTCACCAGCACTCTGGCCACTAACCAGGTCTGAGGAAATGTCTTTTAACTTATGCTCAGCTTCAGGAGAAAAAAGGTAAAGGGTAAATCATTAGACCATAAATACTCCATCTTGCCCACTGTTGAGGATCAGTCCTGCAACAATTCTTGGTCTATTAATATGAGTGAAAATTCACTCATTTCATTGGACTGCTGGAAACTTTCCAGCTTGAAACTAGATTTGGATAACTAGGAGCTATTCTATCTAACTACCTAATTGACAAAGTTAGCAAAGACTTGAAAAGCTACTGTTACTCTGTGGTCTCTATATGCCAATGTAACTCTGGAAGCAAAGGTGGAAAAAGCAAAGACAACGCCACTGAGTTCTTACAGAATCGATCCTAACTGCACTGTGGTGTACAATATTATAGAGGTTTTAGCCTCATTAACTGTTTTAATAATCTCATAAGGCCTTGAATTATTCAAATTCAATCTAATAATTTAATGTTCAAGCACCATAAACACCAATGTGGTTTACCTCGCCTTAAATATCTTTGTTGCTATTTATTTCAGAGCTATTTTGGAAGATGCCAATGAAGCAGTGACCTAATTCATGGCCTGCCAAAGCTGATAGGAGGTTTTTGCAGAGGCTCAGAAACCAGGCCACAAACCAGAAGCAATAACCCTTCAAAATAAAGTAGATACATCTCCAAGATTTATATTTACATTTTGGCTTTATAAATAGTTTTCCAAGGTCGATGGCTCAGGGTGCCATTCAAGGAGGCATTCGGGCACATCCAGGTTTATTTTGGTTTCATAGCCTTTCTTTGTAGCCCCAGGCAAAACTCTGGTACCAGCACTGAGACCTCAGGGTCTGCTTTCCCCTACCACCACCAGAAAGCCCAAATGAACCAGGCATAACATGGAAAGCACAAAGTCCCTCTAAAGGGTGCAGCTGGGCACTGCCACCCACTCATGGACCTGCCAGCCCAGGGGTTTGGGGAGCAGCTCCAGGACCCACATACAGCCCCCTGGACCCTGCAGACAGGAAGAAACTGTAGCACAATGGAGTGCTGGATGGAAAACCTCCTCTGTCCTGTCCATGCATGTGAGAAAAAGAGAGAGGGATCTTTGTGATTAAGTTGCATCTCTCACCCAACACAGCAAAGGAAGAAAAAGCTGTTTTGTGGCTAACCATTGCTTGCCACTCTCACTCACAGACACCATCTACTTTCAGCTGAGTAACCCCAGGCATCGCTCATTTGCACATACATCTTAATTTTTGTGGTGTTTGGCTTAACTGAAACACCCATTCTCCCCTTCCTTCCCTGCAGCATGCACTAAATGCCCTTATTATTCACTGATCTCCATCCCTGTAGGATTAGAGATCAGGAGAAAGAAACACTCCTTAACACTTTATATTAATTTTATTACTCTAAAGGATTCATTAGAAGATGCAACTACAATAATGAATGTAATAGATCTCCCTATAAATAAATAATTCTACATTTCCAGTGACTTCCAAGGTACAATAATTTATAATAATTGCCTTATCAATTTTTTTTCATTGCCAAACCATCAGAATAGCAGAAAAAAAATGATCACTGCTACATACTATTGGAAGAGTCTGTAGGTAAAATTTACTTTTTCTTTCCCAAAATGTCATCTGTTAATTAATCAAATGGTACCTAACAACACCCCCACAGCCACAGCACAGCTTTAGCCTGCTGTAAGCTTAGACAAAAATAAAAGTCTGTCTGCATGAGAACATTTAAGTGATTTAATACAGCACCTTATTAGGGAATGGGATTTCTTCTGCTTTGAAGGAGGGCATCAAATGATGGGGTGAGAAGGGCAGAAATGGGAAAGCAAAGGTTCACAGCCAGATCTGCATCCAGGGGCTGGCTCAGTGGTTCATACATCTGCTCCCAGTCCCTGGGGTTCTGCTGCCTCTCCCTGCAGGCTGGCCAGGTTCCTGGGCTATGGCTGGATGGCAGGAGATGGCAGCCTCCATAGAGTCCTTCTGGATTAAGTGCAAGACCTTTGGAGACAACTTCTTCATTTGCCAAATAGGTTTGTAATCCCTGGGGGTAGAGAAGGGGAGTTCCAGAGTGGGTCCTCACTGCCCTCAGAGGATGGGAGCTCATCTACTGCTTCTCCACACAGCCTCCTGCTGGTGCCAGGGCTGGATCTCCTCACAGATACACTTGCCCACTCAGTCTGCAGCAGTCTGAATGTGGATCTCACAGCCCAGCCCTCAGCTGAGCACCTGTGGCCATGGTGGCCATGAGCAGGGGAAGGTGGCCCAGGGTCTCATGCTGACAAGGGCAACCTGATGAAATGCCAGCAAACACCTCCTCCACCAGTGTGGCTGCCAGTCTGGCTGTGAGAGGACAAACTCATGGGGATGGAACCACCCAGCACAAGAACTTCTCACTCCATGTTCAGTGTCAGTCCACACCATGCAAACACAAACCCTAAGGGGATCAAACTCAGTTTGCAGTGCATGTAAGAAACACAGATGTGCTCTTTATCCTTGAAACATAATTTTAATTCAGATGAGGTAGATTTTTTTTTTAATTGGATGAAATACCTGTTGCATGGCCCAGAGCAGGTTAAAATTTCTCCCCGTGGCCAGGAGAGTTTGTTTCCCATACAGTGACAGCTGAAAATGGAAATCTTACTCAAGGTAACAAAAGGCAGAACATGAAATGGCCTCTGCTCAAGTAATGTGGGGTCTAACACTGACCAGGCAAAGCCAGGCAGCTGGAGGGAGGGGGGTGACATAAAGGAATGTGGGGACAGGTCAGGGCTATTCAATAAAAAGCCAGAAATAGACCTTGCTTCTCCCTCTGCCAGCCTGTGCTGTTTCAGGGCTCAGACTAAGAAAGGCACATAAGGCCCGAATGCCTTTGGGGACCTGCAGGGATCTAAGTGACTTACAGCTAGGTCAACTAAGTGTAACTTAAAAGTCAAGTGTTAGAAAAGTAGCATGGGTGCTTCTCCAGAAACTCAGTATTTTGCAGTATTTTTCCTGGTCTGTTCAGCTTATGTTATAAAGATGGAAAGGCATTTGCATCAGTAGCTGCAAAGCCCGTTTGCAAAGTGACTCTAACTGCCCTAATTCTTAGCATAATCTTATCTTTCACTTGTGCACTCATGCTTTATCTGGTGGGGAGGGAGAAGCCATCCTGCCACACCAGTGGCCAGTCCCAAAATGCTCTGCAAGCACAGCTCAGCTGCCTGAGGGGGTTCTCACCTTGGCCAGGGTTTGTTTCTCCATGGCAGGGGTGTCCTTGCCATGCCTACCCCACTTCCTTGGGGGGATTACACCCAGCCCAGCCACACCAGGGCACAGAAGGGCCCAGCAGATGTCCAGATTTTTCCAGTGCCATGTTTCAATCCCATTTTAAGGGAACATATCAAAACCAGGAGTGAGAATATTACTTTTTCCTCAAAGCGTAAGAATAGAATGCAAACCAAGCCCTCTGCAACAAGGTCGGTGCTTCACCTGAACAGCAGAGGGCATGTTTACTCCAAGACAAGCAGCTGAGCATTTTGTAAACCATTTCATGGCACCTCTTGGTCACTGAGTTAAAATACAATACTGACACATTTGCTCATACTGGTAGCAGAGTCAGCAGCATATTCCTTGTTACCTCACTCAAAACCAAAAATTACGATTCTCTGAAAAAAATGAAATTAATTAGAGAGAAATTAGGTGAAATCTTAATTTTTAGGAAAATATCTACCACGCATCTCTGGCTAGGTCAACTTTACTTTGAAACCTTCTGGGTGACAGGCTCACAGTGTCACCAGCCTCCCCTCCCCTCAAAAGGAAACAAATTACCTAGAGAAATTTCTTGATAAATTGAGCAGATAAGGATTCCATCACAGATGGATAGAGGCTACCAAAGGGAAAATTTAAAATGGCATCTGATGAAGCGTCCCATGACATCAGCCTTTTGTCAGGGATGGGAGATGCCTTCTGGCACCAGCGTGGATGGGCTCAGCTCCCTTTGGGACTGATGGGGAAGGCACAAGGGATGCTGTACAGCATCTGTGCAGAGCAGAAGCCCTCTTGCCTCGTGTTCTTGCTGCCTGGCCCTAATGGCTGGTGGCTTCCATGGCTGAACCTGTGGGATGTCCCTGGCACTGTGTTGTAGCACCCTACACTTTCCTGCAGATGAAGTAGGTCACTTCTTGCTTTTCCAAAAGCTAATCCACCATGTCTGTGCTGCTGGCTCAGGCTATGTCACACCTGATGAGCCACCTTCCTGGTCTGTCTCAGCAATCCCTGGCCACTCAGGGCAGCAGGACAGCAGTGTTGCCCACGGAGGCTACTCCAGGGAAACCCAGGGAAATTCCCAGGATTGTACTCATTCACATTGTGGTAACAGGCCAGGAAAGGATTTCTTACAGTATTGTAAGAAGATTTTGCCAAGAGAGTGTTAGATCTACTCTGGAGGTGGACAACTTCAGGCAGGGGGTGAAGGCATTTGCATAAAGCACTTGGGAATTCTTGGCCTGAGTTGAGTGGTGACTTGGAGCCAGTGCTGTATCCACCAAAACCACGTGGACTGTGGCTAACACAGTATCCTTCCACAGTGCATGTTTCCTAGTGCTTATCTTGGTCTAAGTGTCCCTGAATAGTTCTTGACATGCTAAAACATCACAACTGAAAAAAACAGATTAGGAAGCCCAACATATGTACCTTGGCAACAGCTCAGCTCACTAATCTAATGATGGCACTTCCAGTGACTTGGCCTGGGCTTCATCTCTGCTTTGCACAGCAGAGACACTGGAACAGACACCAGAGGCTCAGTGACAGACCTGTGTTGCCAACAGCACCTGTAACAGTGCAGCTGGAGTTGTGCCAAAACATCCAAAGCCATGTCAGAACCCTGCACCTGAGCTCCATCCCAAAGCTGGGAGGAGCTGCTGCTGGATTTAGTGAGGCTTAGCTCAGTCAGATCTTCTGACTGCTGAAAGAACATTCCCTTAGACAAGAGAGATATCCTGATGGCATCTGCACACCTGCCTTGTGACCCCCTCAGCAATACGGCAACCCCATGAGATGTTACAACACAGAATTGTAGGACAATTAGTTGTGTCATTGTCCAGGACCCCAGACTTGGGTGTGGATGATATTTACTGACTTACAAGGGATGATATTTACTGATTCACTTCCCAGAAGTGGACTTGCCTGTCCCTGTGCAGTTAACTACAGACATGTGGAAAGAGAGTCTGATCATCCTTAACTGCAGGTTACTCCTGTCACTCACGTGGCTACACATGGCACTTAAGTGCCTGCTCCTACACTCACATACTTAATGGGTGAGTTTGTGCCTTCTATTTTAAGAAACTACAGTACAAAGCAGAAAACTAGGGGGAAAAAAAATCAAACAATTCCCATCTTTATGCACTTTCATTACATATTAATAAACAAAGAGGGAAAAGAAAAACATTCACCAAGAGATGCTATTTCTAGTCAAAGCTACAATGAATAGGAAATTCTCCAAGGCCTGTGTGAACAAAAACCCAGTAGTAGAATTTTAGCTCTTTTAAACAGTCACTCAGAATTTGTTTCCTGCTCTCACAATATATGGTTTCCATATTTCTTTCTGTTTTTGTGTTCCTTTGAAAAAAAGGCAAAGTGCTTCCAGAAACCTGGAATCTACTGAATGGAATCTGCTGTGGTGTTTCATAAATAGCAAACAAAGCGAGATCTGAAAGGCCACAGTAGCTGTGGGAGATCATGGGTACTATGATCAGCTTACTGACTTCTTGTGCAGGAAGTAGGGTGGAGATAAATTGTACCTAGGTTTCCAGGTAATGAATATGTCTGCTTTGCATTTAGAGACTGCTCTCTCTGTTCCAGCACTGGGTGCACGTTCTCATCCACAATAGGAAGAAGAGGGATGTCAGGGGTGACAGTCCTATACGAGAAGCCAGGAGACTGACCCTGTTATTACCTGGCTGTAGTGATGACTCCACCTTAATGACACAGCTGCGTGTTGCTGCCCAGGACACAGCTCTTCTGTCACCACTCCCAGCATCTATAAAACCCCTCACGAGCCTGGCCAGGTGTGAGGACAAGGTGTTCCCTCTCCTTGGGCCGTCACGTTGTCTCCAGGTGCCTGGGAACTCATCAGTGGACATTCCACACAAAGCAGGGAAAGCAAAACCAGGTGAGATGTGGATGTTCACTGCACACACAGGCTGGGCTGGAGGGGTAGCACAGCTGTTTAAGTTATCTAAGCCCAGCACACGAGGCCTAGAAGATCGATGAAGCCCTGAATCAGGCTCTGGTGTTGGAATTAGCTTGTTTTGCCTCTGATTTAATGAGAATAGACTTTGGCCTCCCAGGCTGTAATTTATTGTAACACATTTGGAAAGGAGAACCACAACACTCATAATGAAGGGAAAGGGAGAGCAGTCGTGGCTTCCAGTAGGTGAATACCTCAGACCTTTACAGACCAGACTTCCCCATGGCCTCTTCTAGGGCTTCATCAGCATTTTATGAGCCTGCCCTTGCTCTGCTCCCTCCAGATGACTTTATTTAGTTTATACTGGGTATCAGCAATCCCTTCCCCCCAGTATTTCTTAGCCAGACCAACGAGACGACCACACTCAATCCTGGCTGCAGATGTACTAAAACCAGCACAAAGCAAGGGCTATGCTGCTCCTTGCAGGGCAGTGTGACCTTAGTAAGTCACCCCCACAATTGTTCTCTTATTTTCTCTTCCTCTGCTGTTTTAAATATTTGCTCAGCCCCGGAGAGTTCTGCCAGAAGCAAACTTGACCTTTCCAAGCCATGATAAATACTGTGGCTTCTGGGCACTGCAGTGCAGTGGCACTGTCACCTCCAGTAAGTGACCTGGGAGATGCAGGATGGGGCTTTCTGAGTGTAAATAGTCACACAGAAGGCACACAGTTACTCTCCCAATAGCAGATTGATACCATAGCTGAGACTGCACATTGGTGTCTTCTGGTTTAAATAGAAAGACTTTTTTTCTCCTGAACTTCAGAACAGTAGACTGTACCATGGTAAAAACTCAAATCAAGCCATCAGAAAGACTACAAATGCTGACTAGGCAAGGATTCAGATACCTCCCACTAATTCTAAACCATCTGGTTTTCCTCCCGTTTAACAAAGTCAAAACACAGAAATCCTCTGCAAAAGAACAGTGATTTTTACCCAGCTCTGCACTATCGCCCTTGTCTCAGCCACCTGTTGCTCCACAGGACAATTTTCAGTGAATGGAAATTACACACACCTATGTGTAATAAAGGGCAGTGCCTCATAACAAATACATACACTTCCAGATATTACCTGTGACTGGCAAAATGCTCTTTGAAAATGTAAACACACTTCTGAGAATAATGCAGCTTTAGAGGTGAGGACCATTCAATCTCCAGGATGTCAGCTGGGTCAAAAGCTTTCCTTTTGTACATATCCCAACACAATTAAAATAAAAGTGAGCTTTCAGGTTAACTGCTTAGGTGGTGCACCTCAATACACTTCTTCCTCTTTTTATTTTCCCTTCAGGAGAAAGATCAGCTTTCTTTTGCAGGATGTTTATCGTGCAGCCTGGCTGACAGCATCCGGGAGATCTGCTAGGACACAGAAATCGCTGTTCTGCAGTGACCTGCCCTGTCATCACCACAAAATCACCATCTCTCTGAACCATGTCCTTGCCTGTTTCAGCAGGAACCTCTTTCAGCCTTGGAAAAATGTACAGAAATGCTTTGTGTGGTCACTATAAACAGGAGAGAAAAAAAAAGGATCCTGCTGGAACTTAATTAAGAAGAAACAGACACGTAACTCTTTGTGACTTTAAGCTCTCTCAGATTCTCTCAACGAGGCACTCCATTAGAACTGCTGGTTTCACAATGGAAAAATAGTGGCATAATGTAGCATAATTTGGGTCCACCGATCTGCATCAGCCTTCCCTGAGGTACATTCACACAACTGGTTTTATCATTCTCCTTCAGCACCCTGACAGAAATGCAATTCCCACTCTGCTAAGAGAAAAGGGAAATGTTGTCTTTTCTGATTTTCTAGATAAAGTGCTGGTTGTGGTACAACAACATTTGGCCTGACTGGCAGCTCAAGTGTGTATTGCCAGGGCAAAGGGTGTTTTTAATATAGAAAGATGCTACGTTTTTCAGCAGCTGACACACTTGCATTATTGTTGGAATGAGGTCTCAGGTGGGAAGCAGAGACTGAGAATGGCTGCGTGAGCCTCCAGCTCAGTAGGAGCTTGTTACTGAGCTCCCTCCACTGCTCCCACTACAAAAGAAGGCCAAACTCCAGTTCAAGGCTTGGCAAAACCAGAATTGACACTTTTTGTGACTCACACTAAATTGGCACACACGTCTGCGAGCAATACAGACCCACCAACTCCCTTTGCAGCAAAGGCATTTCAAAACAGACACACGTTCTTTGGAAAAAATAATCACAAGGATGATTGTCTCTACCTCCATACTAGTATTGGGGTCAAGGTCATCACACTCTGATTCCTCTGAGCTGTTTGTCTCCTTGTTTGGCAGCATGAAGAGGAAGAAAGAGAACAAGAGATCAGAAAAGAGATTGGTTAGTCAGGGCAGAGCAGCACAGTTGTGAGCAGCATGGAAATGGGTAACAGTAGGGAAAATGCTCCTAAAACAAACAAAGAACAAACTGACAACAAAACAAGGGAAGCAAAGGCAAAGACATGCTTTTGCCAGAGAGGCAGCAGTGATTCTGCATTTTGTTCAGGTAGTGAAAACAAGGAGGAAGCAAGAGGAGGAAGAACTGTGCCACCATGCTGGAGCAGCCGCTTCCCTCAGGCCCAGTCCTTCCTCATCCGGAGGGTGCGAGGGCGCCCGGGATGCAGTGTCAGGGCTCCTCCCTTTGCACATGCCAGGGCTATTGCACCAGGCTTGTAAGACAGAAAGCCTCTGCAAAGGAAAACACTTCATCATGGACTCTCCTGGAGAGGGGTGGATCCAAAGGACATGCTCAAGTGCTTTCCTGAATCAAGGCTGGGCTTTGGTTGTGTCAAAATCACAAGTGTTTGCTTGCCTCTGGTGGGAGGGAAAGCCCCAGATTAGTCCTGAGCAGGCCTCATGGTCGGTTTATAGGGATGGATCCTCTGAGTTGGAGCACAGTAGTCAGGCACCCAGAGCAGAAGATGGAGCTTAACCCCACAGTTCTCAAACTTTTCCGTACTGGGAGATCTCAGAGAAAGAGAGAGAGACGCAGACACACAGACACACACAGACACACACACACACACACGAGACCTTCTCCTGGCAAGATAGAGTCAGCATCTCTGCCCTGTCTGATAACATGGAAAGAAAAAGGTCATTGAGACCATCTCCCTAGACCAAAAACCTTGAGAATCCCCAGGTTGGGAACCCCTTAAGATCTGGTGAACTATTGACCTAAAGAAAACTCATCAGCAAGGCCACTGGTTCACCCAGTGGCTTTCTCACTGCTGCAGCTGCTCTGATAAAGCTGCAGACCAGACTAGATCAGAGCTCAGTAAATCACTAGTTTCCCAATTTTAAGTTATTTAACCATGTATATAGTTGGGATTCTTAATGAGGATTACTTACTTGTATGTGGGATGCCAGGAAAAAGAAAACAAAAAAACCCCAAAGACTGCATTTTATCTTGCATGCAAAAATCCTGCTAAAATGAATACTACAAAAAAGGGAAAAAAAAAAAAAAAGGTAACTGAAGTTGGGGAAAAAAAAAAACAAACCAAAAAACCAAAACCCAAACTCAAAATTGACGCCCCCTCCCTCTCTCAGGAGAGGATGCTACAGGGGGTGGAAAGGATGGGAAGCAGGAGAGCAGCACAGAGCTTTCAGATGGCCTTACTCACTTTAACAGAGACTTTGTTCCCCAGAATATCCTTGGATTTACGTGGCCCATTGGCTTCATTTTTGCCACTGCTCTCCTTTTCCGCCCGCTTTCTCATGCGCAGGGTATGCCATGAACATGACTTCCTGTTGTACCAAAAAACGCAGCAATCAAATGGCAAATCATAGCAGGAAGGAAGGTTTTGGAAAGGGGAACCAGCATCCACATTTGCAATTACTGCAATTCCCTAGAAGGTGAAAGCCAGTGGCAGGCAACATGCCTGTCTCAATCTCAGCAATGAGAGCTGAAGTCAAAAACCAAACCAAAGAGTTCTGCAAAGCAGATGTTGTGCCATATTTGCTGTTTAAATGCATGGAGCAGGAAAAAAAATGTCCATGATGGAAGCACAGGCAACTCAAACTTAGTCATCTGGTTTCAGGGAATTTGTCTTGCATTGCCACAAACAGAAATTTATTTCAATTTTGCTACATTTAAAAGACCAACTTGGTTCTCAGTCTCGTTGGTTGAAAGCAGTGTAACAAATATAAATATGCAAGAATGGTCCTAATAGATTACTCAATAAATTAAAAAGAAAATAAGAAATTCAAGTTGTTGCTCACTACATGTTGCTCAGAATACAAACAGCTCAATAAATAGGAGCTGCATTATTAATTTTCCAAGAGATAAGTAATTTCCTAGAATGACAAGCTCTGCTGTGCCTCTCAAGACCAAGAATTTCCCATTTGACTTTGCCAATCCAGTTGAAGAGGACATCAGTCAGCCCATGGGTTTTGGCTAGCATTACAGCAGGCACCATTTCCAGTAAATTTTCCACCCCTTATTACTGCTCCTATGACCTTATTCTTGGAAAAAAATAAAAAAAGAACAATATCACCCTTCGTAAGAGCAATGCTGTGTCGACAAGAGAATTGCATATCAAAGCAGACATAAGAAAAAATCAAAACCGTTCTTGATATGGATTTCATTTGGTTAAAATAGTGGACAGATTGGGGGGGAATTTGGGGAGGGGTATGTTGTCCAAAGCATAAAGCTCTCCAAACAGCAGTGTGATGAGCTGGGATCCAGGTTCAAAGCATCTGCCCACCTTTAAGTCATGCAAATCTGATTTGCATGTTTAAGCCCAATGTTTGGCACATGTCACGTCTACAGTACCTTGACACATTTTACAAAGGAAGTTGTATGAAATCCAGGGATCACCTGTGGTGCCAATAAAACGCAGTATGTTAGCAAGGCAGGACCCAAAGGATGCCCCACACAGCCGACGCTCCCCCGTGAACACTGCGTCTGATTCCTACGCGCCTCCTGCCTTTACCTCAGCAACTGATGGGAGTGTACAATAGCTCAGTTAAAGAACAAGCAAACCCTGCCACAGCCACAAGACTGAACTGGGTCATGACAACAGAATTAGAGTCTGCACTAACTCAGCCTGTACAGGAGTCGTGTCTGAGCACAGGGAGCACCAGAGCACCCTGCATGCCTCAGACAGGCACTAAGTGCTGACTGGTATTTGGGCGTTTCTGGACAAGGTCCAAATGTGAACTGCAGAGCAGGGCAAGTTATCCAACACTTCAGGACTGCTATGTTTTCCTTTAGGGTATGTAAGAGTCAAGAACACGGCAGATGGGGCTCCCTGATCTATATAATGAACATAGGTGAATAATTCATGGTGCCAACACTGCTGGACCGACCGTATATTTTGTGTACAGTATTTGTCACAGAAGAAACAGTTTTATTACTTAAACTAAGCAGTCACTGTGATCTGGCAGACCAGATAGGGTTGAAGATAGCACAGCTCCAGGTTGTTTTTTACTCATAGGACTCCTATTATTCGAGCATTCCTGAAATAGTCTTTTTGTTTTCAGGGTTGTTTTAGCCATTTGAGTCTGAAAACATTGTTTAGTACTTCAAATCTCACTGCAGTGAGAAAGAAAGAAGTGCAATTCATGTGTCTTTCAATTCTGCTACACCTTCCTGGCCACAATTCATCTGCCTACAGAATTTGATGCAGAATTTTACTGTACAGCTGCCATGAAATCGGTCTTCACCAGGAGTCTGGTACTGTGGATGATTCTAAGGGCACGTGGTTGCATATTGTGGCTAGAGAGGAACCCGGGAATGGCCGTGGCAGATGTGTAAGAGATGTGCCAAGCAATTTCTTTGGCTTAACATGCAATTCCAGGTAGCATTCATCACTGACTGACAGGTAAAGTCATAATTTCTCTTAACTGAAATGGCAGCAGAGATTCAGTTATTATTTTTAGTCAATCTGTCACAAAATCTTTCCTCGTGTTCAATTCTGCGCCTTGAGGTATTTGTGTAAGGTAACACAATTTGTAGCATACATCATGCATTACCATCTAGTCATTTTAGATGTTAAAAGAAATCAACAGGTATTACTGAAAAGAGGGTTGTACCTTCTGTATTTAATACCAAAAAACCACTTCCTTGCATTAGTCATCTCAGACTGACAAATTTCTAAAATCAGAAAAGAAAAATATATATCCACACATTTGTTAAATAAGCAACAAAATATTATAAACAAAATTAAAATCAAAACAAAACAAAATCAAACAAAAAAGAAGGGTCAAACTAATTCTTTTACCTCATTAAAACATGCTCATAGTGAAAATTTATTTTACATATTTAAAATAGTACATTTAAAATTAGTTACATTACAGGTACAATGATGAACATTGCGACTATCCATTATATTGCACAACCTGACTTCATCAATGTGAGTTTGTTTCTTTTTTTTTTTAAATAGTGCAAAATACTTTATACAGGAATGTACTTGGATGGGGGTCTTGCAAACAAAAAAAATATATTACAAAAGTTACTGCAAACAGAAAAAAAACCCAAAACAAATGAAAAAAAATAAAGATACAAGCTGTACAAGGAAATTGCCATAGACAACAAAATCTCTCCTCCTTGAGAAGCAAACCTCAGTCCAACACAGAGCCTGGATTTTTGTGGGTTTTTTTTTTAATCTAGATGCTGTTATAACCAATATATAGATTAGTAACTTAATACAACATAAATATAAGTCCAGTCCAAGCAGATCCATGTTGGTGTAAAATGGTGTCACGTAAAGCATATCTTTAACCGTCTATGGTTTTATTTCTCTCCAAAGTATAAACAAAATCCCACAAAATGAAAATAAGCAAAACCCGAGCTATCCACCATGGCTGCCCGACGCTGCGGATTGACCACTCAGCTTGTTCCAATGGCACTGTAGATAAAAATCAGCAGGACTTCCCTACCATCTGGGTTTGTTTATTTTTATTTATTTATTTTATTTTCCTCAAAAAATCCACATAGTGCTCCCAGCGAAGCCAATAGGGCACTTACTTGATGCTTCCATCGCTATTATCTGTAGTGGGTTTAGGGAGGGGAGCCAAGATACTGCCAGGGATCCATCCTTCAGCGGCTGGAGAGTGGTCGTTTGCGGGCTGGTACACCAGGAACATGTTCTGCTGGTTGATAGCAAGGATCTGAACCACCTCTCCTTGATTCACACAGATCTCATCCTCCTTCAGTGCATAGTAATCTTTAATCACCACCATGGAAGAGGTCCCATTGCACCCTCCCAAATCAGTCTGCAAACGGACACAACACAAACCGGTGAGCGGCCGGCGCGGAGGAACCTGCCCTTTCCGGCAGCAATCCCACTACTTCATGTCCAGCCTAACCAGACCAGGGAGAAAGACACAAAACACTTGCAAGTTCACATTGGCAGAAAAGGATTTTAAAGATCTGAGAGGTGGCAGCAACCTAATACAAACCAGTCTCCTGTTTCACATCAGACTTCAAAGCTGCTAACGACTGTGCCCCTGGGTGTTCTCTCATCTGCGAGGGTGTTACAGATGAATGGTCTGTGCTGAGCCAAACGGGGAGAAAGACAAATGAAGCTGAGTGAATACTCACAGTTAAATATAGGTCAGATTGAAAATGGCTTTGGTCAGCCTCAGCCAGCAGCAGGGTCCAAACACGGTTGGTGGCCACTGACTCTTTGGTGGTTCGTGTGCAGTGCACATGTACCCAAATTAAACTTTCAGCTGGCACCCTGCGAACTGTTATGTGGGAAAAGGTCTAAGCTCTTCCCTGCCACAGACCTTTTCAGGAATGGATGGTCAATGGCTGTTAGAGAAGCCTGAATATTACTTCTGCCAGTACTGCAAATCGATATCTAGTTCACCAGATCTGCAAGCACAGTGCCCTGAAAAACATCCAGATCAGTGCTCCAGGGTCAGGCTCTGTCTCTGTTTCCCAGATGAAGTGTCATCCATGTGGATGCCAGGGCTTTTGCATGAGCTGTTTAATCCCAAATCACACGTTACCCCATTGCTTCAATATGTTGATTCCTGCTGACCTGGTCAGCTGCTAATTAAAGCTAACATCATGGATCACCTGTGATACAAGAAATGGGCTGTGAGATCATGTTTTATTAGACGAGCTCAGTACCTTGCTTTGTTCATACTTGTCTCCGGGCTGCGAGTGCTCATACCCTGTGCTGCCATTGGAGGTAGATATCTTCAGGGGTGGGAGAGATGGGTTACGGCTTGTAGCCTTCAAAGGCTTCTCAGACCCTACTGGAATAGAAGAATGGGGCCTGGGGTTGGGCTGAGGGACCCTGCCAGCCTGGGGCCGCAGCACCGCCGAGCTGTTCTCCTTGCGTTGGTACTCGATGGGCGACTGCAGTGCTGCAAGAGAGGACAAGAGTCAGCCACGTGCTCCCAACAGCCTTGCCAGGGGCTGCAGAGGTGTTCAAACAGGTGGGATGGTTCAAACAGAACAGACTCATACCCTGCAAACCAAACAGGAACAGGAGATGCTGCCCATGGAAGCACACAGCGTGTTCACAGCTAGACAGGACACAAGCACTTTGCACTCTGCTGTGCATGAACTGAACACAGCCCTCCATGCTGATGTGAAGAACAGCTTCTCTAACCTACACAGTGAGTAGGCTAAAATGTTTGCCATTTATAGCATACATAATTGCATTCATTTTCTTTGAAATCACACAAATTAATCACATCCTGTAGTCAAAATAAATGAAAGCCTAACTAAGAGGTGCACAGCACATTTGCAGTGAATTTTACTAACATCAGAAAACACAGGTCAAGACCTCTAAGTCTCATTTGCATATTCCCAAGAAAGTGTGACTATTAAATACTCTTTGGATGTGATGCACTGCAACTTGGCTCTCAATGTGCTTTCTACATGAATTGCTTTGGTTCAAGGAAACTGCTGGAACTGGCCATCAAGTGAGGAAGTATAGATGGCACCAGGACATTAATCCCTGCAGTCCAAACCTCTCCAGAAAACACCCAACAGGCAACACTAAACAGCTTTGTAAGCCATAAAAAATAAAGTCTGCTTGTGAGAGTAGATTTTATAGTCATGGAGAGAGCTTGCACTGGGAAATGGAAGGAAAAAAAATCCAGATCATAAATAAATAAATAATTTGTTATATTTGGAGGAGAAGGGATCAGGGCTGGGACTCACAGTGAGCAGATTTGCTGGGCTCAGGCTACCAGTCCCAGACCTATGGGCTTGGATTTTTGCATGTCATGTGGCTTTAACAGATGATTTATAGTCAGTTAATACTGTATACATGGACCAGACTAAACCTACTGGAATGCAGAGAGACTAGTCTAGCAAGAGGCAGACAGAGGACATAATGTCACAGCATCAGCCCCACCAGGGAACCACAACAGAAGGAATGTCTTTCCCAACAAAATGAAAAGGAAAGAAAACCAGAAAAGCTCAGCACCATACAGCACACACTCTACCATTTCCCTTCCAGCGAAAGGCAGAACAACTCAAGAAATCACTTCACAGTAAAGAACAAATGACTGGAAAAAAAATCAAGGAGGATGCCAAATCACCATTTTCTTCAAAAGAACACAGACATATATCTGTAGCAATCTGGAAGATTACTTGATTACTCTCTAAAACCTGACCCTTGTCACAAAAGCAGATTTTATTTATGCCACAGTGACTGCCAGTTTCACTTGCTTACCTCAGCTGTAGATGAAAATGGTTTGGTCCTGCTGCAGACCAGCCACAGAGGGCAAGAAAGGCTGGGGAGAACTTTGACAATGATTTTGACAGTGACATTTTTCTACTGTATACAGTAAATAAGGCTGCAAGGTAGTTAGCAGTAAGATCTGAATGGATACTTATCAATCTATCTTGAAACAATCTATTGTACTCAGTACTTTTAAAAGGTATTTAGTTGAGTGTCCATTTCTGACTACTAATTCCACCATGAGCTATCACAGTGATGCCTGGCTTCCAGCCTCCTGTTAAACGTCTGTCAGTATTCTCAGAAGCTTCTGGCAAAAGTCAGTGTCCATCTACTTGCATGTTCTCTCTTTCTCTCTCAAATTCCCCCCACAAAACATGATTTTAAAAAGGTACAAATGAATGGCATTTTCCTTATGAAACATGTGCAGCAGTGACAGATTTTCCTTACAGCTTGCTTCCTAAAGAACAGTCACAACAGCCCATCATTTGATGCACACAGCCTGTTTCTCAAGTTTAGCAGCTTTTACTTTTCCATGGAAAAATATAAAAAAACTTGAATATTACACTTTTACATTAATGAAGTTTGGATGCAAATCCCATGTTTTGTACATAGCCCCTATCGTTAGGACTTCCCTTCCCTGGTGAAGAGAGAAAAATCAGAGACAGCTTGGGCAAGAACTCAAGGGGAATATTTTGTTATTAAGTTTATGCAGCATTGGCTCAGTGTGGATTTAATATGATTTTAAGGACAGAAAACATCTGCTTTAATGAAATGCAAAGCTAAAGAACATATTTAAGGATTAGTCAACCTCAATAAGATTACATTCTAAAAGCCACTTAAAATATTCTGGGCTGGACAGGCTCTACTGGATACAGTATCATTTTCTTGGATCTTATTTATAGTTTTAAGGTAAATCCTTAAGCTTGTGTTTTAATAGAAATCTGTTTTTACTTTTGCTTTAGAGATAGTGATGATTATGCTCCTAACCCATCAAATTGACTGCTGGCTTCATAGAAGATAGGCTGAATAGAGGCTATGAAGATGCCTCAGTAGAAAAAGAGGCTCACAGGGCAGTAAGTCCTGTGAAGATAAGATGGAACACTTAAAAAATAAAAAAAAACAAGCAAGAAAGATATGGAAGGGACAGAAAAATCCTGCATTAGTGCCTGCAGAGCTCTCACACGGCTTTTTAAAAAAAGTCTGTAGCTAACTGTTAGTGGAACTTATTTTTATTCCAATAATTGCTCAGTCAAAGCCAACTGCACTGACATAAACCCATCAAGTTTTGGTACTAACTGGTCAAACTGGAGAACTTAGACTCTTCATCTCACCGAAGTATTTAAGGAATCATTTTATAATGGTTGTATGAGGCCGTTTCTATTCCAAGTCACAAAAACCCAGTATCAAGTTGTGGCATCATGGGTGAAATATATTCCCCTTGTCAGCTCGGCCATAGATTCTGAACTGTCACAAATAATTTTTGCATGTAACCCCTTCCCAGTTAACTTCTGAAAAGTAAAAATAAACTGAATTAAAAATTTTAAAACCTTCACATGGAAGAAAAGGGAACCTTTGCTTTGATGTGAAGTGAAAGAGCCTCTTCCCATTTTGTGACAAAAAATCCACAAAACCAAATAATAAACCCCCCCCAAAAAACCCCCAAAAACTAACATATTGTGCCAAGCCCAAACATCTTGATTCAAGCATATATGTTTTATTATTGAACATGTATTAAGCTATTAAATATAGAACTCTTATATAAGCTCCATAAAATAAGCTGTTTTGAAATGAATAGTGCAAAGTAGTCTTGGAGGCATCCAAAGCTACTTTGTTGCTTCCAAACAAACATAAGAGATACTATTTTTAGATTCTTTCTCTAGTCCTGTTCCCTTCTCTTACCCTCATCCACTCAGGAGCAAGAACAAGCTAAAATTATTAACTGAATTTGATTCCTCTGTATTTTCAAATTACACACTTTTGTTGATTGTGTGTGTGCCTGGTTTTTGAGAGGTTTTTTTTGAAACATAGCTTCAATTTGAAATATTATTTCAGACCACCTCAAATCTATTTCTACAGCAAAGCTGATACTTTGGAAAGGCCCCTTTTCACTCACAGCTCCCATGGTTCCTAGGAGAAACAAGCCCTTGGCCTTGTAACTTTGTCCTTTCCTTTGTTTTTTTTTTTTTTTTTTTTTTTTTTTTTTTTTTTAATTGAAAGCTGCTGCAGCCCTGCAGAGCTGGGAGCTGAAGGGAGGTGCATGGTGAGGCAGCCTGCATCCCACGTCACATCCTCAGCTGGTAGCACACAGTGATGTCTAACAGGAAGCCCTTGGGGATAAACCTTGCTCTGAGTGAATGAGAGATGCTGTGTGGACAGTGGCAACCTGGCTTCATCATGATCTTGAGATGGCTTCAGATTTAAAATCTCACTTTGGATTTTGGAAAGCAATGTCCAAAGTACAATGGAAAGCAACAGAGCCCTGTAAACCCCAGTACAAAAGTACCACCCATGGAGGGACCTGAGGAACATGAGCCCAACTGACATATGCAGAAGTGGCTCAATAATTTTCTCACAGAGGAAACAAGGACATAAAGATTCTAAAAATCCCATTTAGCATTACAGTCTAGGAAAGAGAACAAAGACCACGTACGTACCATTTAGGAAATCCCTTTGTGTGTCCAGGACCTGGTTGATGTCCTGTACCCAAGCTTGCTGAATTTCTGGATTAGCTGCCTGCAAAATGACTCTCTCTGACGTTTCCCGGCTCATTAGAGCAAACTTGCAGGGATCATTGTCCACATTTTCTTCAATGATAAGGTAGTTCATCTGAAACAAGCCAAGGTAAGCATTTTACAGGGAGCATGAGTTAACATTACAAAAGAATCAAAACTGTTGTGAAATGTTCCTGGAAATAATTAAGTCCAATAACGAACTGTTATATCATAATGAGAAGAATTTGTCTCATCTAGATATACCCAGATAAATCTAAATCTTAAATATGATGCTTAATAAAGCTCTGACAGATGTACCAGACATCCACCCGCCTTGTCTTGAATTACAACTTCTATTTTAAGTAACACAGACCTGATTGGTGTGCTTTAAATTTACTGAAACCCATAAATAGAACAAAAATGTTCCTATTAATATATTAATAAAGTCTATCATTCCTCCAATTTAAACAAGTGTTTATATTTCTTGTCCTCTGATAAGAAAGTCTCAGTCATCAGCGCATTTTAAAAATGGAATGGACTGTGCACAGGGATATAATGAAAAAAAGAGCAATTCTCTTGTGATGCTCCAACTGATCTTATTTCTAGCAGATTAGAGTCATCTGTGAGAAATCACTTCACTTGACTGTAGGCACAGATACTCTTTCTGGAAATCATATGGATGGGAATTTTGGCTGCTGTCCTGACCTTGGGAGGCTTCTTTTTTAAGTGTACTCATAACTTCAGCTTTTCATGAGATACTTGGGGTAGTAAACAAGAAAAGGTTGGCACAGCCTCCCAAAAAAAAAATGTCTTCATGTCAGAAGCAAACAGCTCTGAAGACTAAGGCAGTAATGTCCCCTGGAAGAAATCCATCTCTACTTGCTGTGAGTATCTGTCAAGGTATGGAGAGCCACTCCACATCAGAATACTGTCCAGCACCAAAAAAAAGATAGAATTAGCATCTCCCTTTGCTTCTGGGGGTCTCTGTGAAGTTACAGTGACAAGCAGGAACTCCCCTGACATGAGGACAAGGAGAGGACAAGGACACACAAGTGAGCCCAGACAGTGCTCTTGCTCCTGATCTGAGCTCATTTTCCTCTGGTTGATAGCCAAACCAATGCTGGTATGACTCCAGGTAAAAGACGTGTAGAGTCCCCTAGCCTCCTTTTTGTGTCTCAGGGAGATGCATTCATCAAGGCTTCCACTTAGGTATTTTGAGAGCCTGAAAGGTATCCAACTGAGAAGTATCTGAGAAGGGATGGGCCATTTCTCAACACTAAGGACCTTATTGTATAAAAAAGAGTTCTTCACTAATGCAGGACAAGATGCTGAAGCTTCTGTGACAGTTTGAGTGTGACAGACCTTGGAGAACAGTATCTGGGAGTCCCATCTCACTGACAGACCAGAACAGCTGCATTTGAAGTCATATGCACTTTTTACTCTGTGGCTGTGTCAGAGGAAAGAAATGGGACCTGTGGTGCTGGCTCAGGTGGAGGCCCCACTGTGAGGTGGGGATGCTCAGAGCCCAGGGAGGCAGGGAATGGTCCTGCTCCTGCTCCACTGAGAGCCACAGCTCCTCTCTGTGGGAAACAGACAAATGCAAAAGCAGCGAGAAGCTGAAGTGAGGGCTGGGAGGGAGGGTGTGAGAGCTGCTGGCACACAAACTCCATGCTGAGGTGGGAGAGACACACATGGAGCCACAGGGGATCCCACACTTGCAGTAGACACTCAACAGGAGAATGAGCTGTTTGCCAAGTGGAGAAATGGGGCTGGGAAATTATCACACGAAAATTTTAAACTCAGGCAGTGGGAACAGCATTCCTTTCCTAGGCTGTGTAACTAGAAAAGCAACTCATACCCTTGAGGCAAGCTAATTTTATTGACATTAGGAGAGATTTATTTTTCTCTCTTTATCTACAATATACAATTCAGGAATTGTTTCCTGCAGATAAAAGCCTCATTGTTATATATACAATAAACTGAAGTAAAAATTATTCATACTATTTCCATCTCCAATTTTAATAATTATTTAAATCAGCAAAAAAGATAAAATCAAAGCTGATCATCTAAATCAAGATGATTGCTTATTTGTACAGCTTGGGTTTTCCCTTTATAGCCTATTATTTGGTTGGAAACTATAAAATACACTGACTTACAAATGGATATAGGCTTTTCAGTAAATGCTGCTGTTTCCATCAGCCAAGAAGACTACCTCATTTCAGTAAATTCACTGTTTACTGTAAATTTGTTTAGTTATATATGTTAATATGCAGTATTTCAGCTGATAGTGTTCTCTTCTATTTCATATTATGCACCATTTAAAATTTAGAGCAAACACAATGCGTTCTCCCATGTCTCTTAACCTGTATCTTTGAAAAGGAAATCAATGCCAGACAGGTTTCTCAGCTTTGAACGACCCAGAAATTCAAATGAATCAGTGATTTTGCTCTTTCTGCAGGCACAGCAAAGGCTGTTCTACCAGGAGATGTGCAGCACTCATTCACTTTCACTGACTATTTCACAGGTTAACGTTGCATTTGTTAAACAAAGAAGTATTTCCGCTGGTTACTTTCAGTTTTTACTTTTAGTCCCAGCCCCATAAACTGGACAGATTATTTAAAAACAAAATTAATTTCTCAAAACTCTCTTTATATATATATATTTTTTTTTATAGTTTAGCTGGTTTTCCAATTCCTCACAGCTGTATTTTTAGAATTATGTGTGGCTTTATTTGTCTTTGAAACATTCTTGCAACATCCAAATTTGTACTGAGAGCCCTCACCCGAATTAGTGAGAGTATTTCCAGAAATATCATTTAAAGGCTTAGTATTGACTTATAGTTTGGCCTAAAGTGACTGTTTTGGATACTGTGCCTTCATTTACCTTTTATGATCCAAGGAAGTTTACAATAGTTGCTTTTATGCATGACCACTGCAGGTTTTGTAGCAATATTTGCTAATTCAGAGCTATGAATGATAGAGGACTTGCCCTGGCTGTGTTCCTTGTAAAAATTACCCAATAAATTTAGACACCCAGTGGTTTATTTAGAGATGGCCTCAAACAGCTTCTCATCCACTGAAAGGTAAATACAAATGTTTTCTGCCCATTGCTGTCCCCCATGACAGGACGAACCTTAGATAACCATCAAACAGAATATGCTTCTCCCTCTGCATTTCTTACCTTTATGCTTTTCTTGAACATGTAGCCTGGTGTTAGAGATCCTTTTCTCAGGAGTTCACTGAAGATAACTATTTGCTCAAAGAGAAACACCCTGCGCTCCTTGGGTCGAGACTGAACCCCGGAATCCTGCTCCGTCACGTAGAAGGTGTCCTGCTGCAGCAGCTTGCCTTGAGCTGTCAGTTTGCCCTGGGAAGCAGACAAGGCACCAACATTACAAACCATGACCCACCGTGATCCTACAAGGTGAGATGCTCTATTTTGTGCAGCCCAAGTTTTGCAGGCAGCCCTGCATTCACAAGACATGTCCCCTCCAAGTTACCAAAGCAGCAATCCTGCAAATCGTGACCTCAGCTGAAGACAAACAACAGGAGTTTTCCGTGCTCTCATTGCCACTGTGTATATAAAACCAAAAGCAAGAGGTCTCAAGCAGACTGTTTTGTACACTTAATTTCAATTCCTGTTCCCATTATGTCACTGTAGTGCTCCAGCCAAGAGCTCTCCATCATGCCCTAAGCCAGCAGTCACTGCCACAACATCTCTAAATGTGCAAAGGCCAGGACCTACCTGTTTGCAGTCCATAAGACAGTAAGACAAATCTTAATTCATTTTGGAGATAAGACCTCTCCCAAAGCCTACACTGGCTTAGTTACAAGCTGTACCCTGTGGGGTTGTAACCCTCAAGTCCTCTCCTGGACGTTGCTGAATTTGGTGGGAGCTGTTAATCTGTTAATGCCAAGTGACCTTACTAATAGGCAGAGCAGGCTGGTTCATCACTTACTTTGCTATGGTAATAGATATAGTAAGTCTCATTAAAGCTTGCAGAAGCTTTTACAGACCTCACATTTTGAAGAAACAATATGAATTCTCACAAATTTAGAGTGAGAAGTGTGTCACTCCCCCACCTTTGAAACCTCACCAAAGCATGCAGCTCAGCATGAAGAAGACCAAGCCCTAGATAAGTAGCTTGGGTAAATTGTAGAGACAATCATAGAAAGAGAAAGTAATTTTCCTTGCCTAGTTATTCTTATAAGAAGAATGCAAATACATACCTCAAAGCCTTGGAGGCGACCCAGGTTCATCATGTCATTGCAACGTTTTGGTACAAGGCACATTAATTCAACTGCTTTCTGTTGAGGAAAAGGGATGTTGCATTATCACAAGAGAACCAGAGGGTTCCGGAAAGCACAGTGTCAAATAATGAAGTTCAATAGCACAATTCCTGTGCTCATGGCAAGGCCCTCATGAATAGATGTCTAAAAGAGGATGGCGCAGGACTAAAATGCAGGACTGTGCCATCATCTTTTAGTTCTGATTTAAGCTAAGAGAAATACCACATTTAGAATACCAGCAGGATCTTCAGCTATTGTCAAAGGAATACTGGGGTTTTCATTTCTACACACAAAGTCCCATTAGTCCTATTGTCCAGGGCATGAAAATGTACCTCTATCTCGGAGCACTCCAGACCAGCTTTTTCACTGTACCTCAGGAAGTCCTGGAGAAAGCAGAAAGGTTCATATTAAGGCACTTCAGGAAAGAGAGAACAAAAGGCACCAGTTTGAAAAGGAAAAAGCATATTCAGCATGTGATTTTCTGAGAAGAAACTTGCTAATATTAATAAATTCATCTTCAGAGATTGCTGAATGTCATAACCACTTTAGAAATATGGAAATGGGGTGTGGATGGTTGTTGAGAAGATCACAGAAAAAAAGGCAAAGCTGGGGTTAGACCTTGGGAGTGCTTATTTGGTCCCTGTCTTAAGCCACAAGACCACACACATGCACAAAGATTTTTCTTTTCCTTTTGGCATTTTGGGGAACACATTGTGCCTTTGCTGTGTGCAATTCCCAGACCTGGGCTGATGGCAGCCTTTTGGGGTATAGTTCAAAAAAGAGGAGAAACCAGCTCAGAGCCCCAGTGCTGCTGGAGGTTACAGGGTGGGTTCAGACATGCCTGATTTTAGATATTGGCTTCAGACCCCTCAAGATGAATTTTCAAAAGTGCTGAGTAATTTTCATTATGGATAAGTCAGCATAAACCAGAGTGGTCAGGCTCCTTGGGAAAAAAATTGTGGCGAGCTCCCCAAATTTTAAGACAACAGAATATTCTGAAAACAAGTTTCTTCAGCTAATTTGAAGACAGATATTCAGAAATGGAGTCTATAGCATTTACTAGAAGCATGCCACTCAGCACCTAAGACAGACTTTAGCAAAATACTTGTGTATCTTTGTTGCAATTTAAAAAAATTGAAGTTTGCTCTGAAACTTCAGAGGAAGAAAATTCCTATTTGAAGTGTACCCTTCTATAAAAAAATTCCAAAAGAAAGTTTAAAAAAACCCCTGTTTATTATCCTAGATTACAAACCACTCACACAGATGTGGCCTCCTGCTCTCTGGACATTTTCCATGGGCCTCTGTCACTGCATGCCCAGAGAGCAGACCCCTCTTTCCTCTTAATTTGATGAATTTATTCCTCAGTTAAGTCTAAGGCTGGTTTAAAATAACAGCATCTAATGCAGCATGCAGACTAGAGTTTAATCCAAACTGTATTTTTCACTCACCTTGAGAAGAAGCTGGTATTTAGTTATTCTTTGAATGGGTTTAATGAGAAAGTCACTGATAGTCAGCCGTTGGCTTATTTCCTGCTGAACCTCCTAAAAAATGAGGATTAAAAACAATTGCAAACAATCACAGAGTAAGACAGTCAAGATGATAAAACGTCTCAGCAGAGACTTATTTCCACAGCAAGTTGGTCTGCTCTTAATCTTTTGTTTGCAAGAGGGAATTTCTGAGGATTTGGAAATCTGGCTTATCCTGTTTAGGCAAGGCCTGGGTGGAAGTGGTGATGGAGCTGGAAGGCGTTGGGAAGCACAGGGTCCCTCCCCTCCGAGCAGCCCTGCAAGGGCTGAGGGTCACAATTCCCACTGCAGTGGGGATCAGCTCACAAGTGAGTCCTGCAGAACAGGCCTCCTGCTCTGGGGTGAAAAGAAACATCTTTCCCTTGTTAAACAAGCTTCTTTCACATTACTGTCAAAATGTGTCTAGTCCCAAAGACTTCTTGAAATAGTCAGAGTTACTGGGGATTTATGAGAGGCACCACCCAGCTCCAACAGCTTTTACCTCTCCTGTTGTTTGTACACTACTGATTTAAAAGTCTTGTTTTACGTGGAACAGAAATTAGTGCATTTGTGGTACTCTGAGGGCCACACACAGTTAGTACTGAATTAAATATTTATTAGAAATTCACAATATGAGAATTTGAAAGCAATTAAATAATAACACTTTCTCCATAGGGCAGAGACCTCAGCACCACGTGCAGTATCAAAATCTTCAGGAGTTTGTTTTAGGCAAACCCCACAGGTTACAGAACAGTCTCCTTGACCTGGACTCACAGCTGTAAGCAGTAATAATGTATAATGAGCTGTGCTTACCTCAAAGTATGTTTCATACTCAGCTACTATATACTCAGACCGGGGCTTGTTTTGGCAATACACCACATACATGTGCAATCGCCGCTCCTGTGAAGGCAAGAGGCACAGCAGGCACGTCAGGTATTGGCCACCCTTCTGCTATGAAAAGGTGGCAGAAAGTTGCTATGATATTCTGCTTGGCCTTCCTTAGTTTTGGTTTAATCAAAGACTTGGTTCGCTAAAGCAGGAAAGAAAATCGGTAACTGGTTCTGTTCTCCACATCTGCACTTAGGCAAGGGGAGCTTTCCGGGCTGTGGCCAGTGAGAGGTGTTACACCCACACTGACAGGTCTGAAATTCCCTCTAGATCTATACTTTGGATAACATCACATGAACATGTAAATTGTAGCAGTTGGCAAAGTACCTGCCATAATTGTATTTTGGCAGATGTCCTTGACCACATCAATTTTGGCCCCCCAAGTAAGTTGTCTGCAAGAAGACAATGATTAATGCCTTAGTGCAATCCAGCTGCCCACTGAAAATGTGTAATTATAGGGAAACTTTATGTTTAAATTCAGTTTAGACATGTAAAAGTATCGAGTCAACACAAACAGGTGTTTTGAAAAGGAGCCATCACACCCTAAAAGGCACTTGTACTAGATATAGGAAACAAAATAAAACTTACATGCTTAATAAAAAGCTGTGCTAAACGCTCAGGTTCTTGAAGACATTTTTCCAGTTCAGCCAGGAAAAAGCTAAAAGAAAGGATATGTACACTTCAGAACACTTCTTTAGGTCATCCCAGAAGCAAACTAGTCATCCTTCAGATGTAACAATGGCATTTTAACTCCACTATTCAATAATAAATGAAAAGGTAAGCTTGGCTTCAGCCCTTAAAGGTGGGATTTCTAAATCATTAGATGAGAGCTGTGAAATGTGGAGGTCTTGTCTTGCAAACTGTCTGCTCTTCTTTACTATGACAGTGGTTTCAACTTTCAGAAAGTGCTGATCACTATCTAATTGCAAGAGTTGCTTTCCTTCACTGAGAACTCTTGAAGTAAAACCCTCCCATATACCAAAAGGCTTGGGAAAACTCAACTTATGAAAACTCTGGCTTTACCAGGAGTTCTCAGTTGCATGAGCAGATTTGGAGTACTGGTCAGCGTGAAAGAGATTGCTACATGTTTCCACCTGAATAAATTAATCAACATGTTTTGCTGGTGGAGTTATGCTATGTTCTGTTTGTCACTGTTTTTAATTTCATAATAAACCACAATATCTAATTCATAATAGTCACAGTAATTCATAAATACCATCTCCATCTTGACTTGCAGCTTCAGGGATGTCATTCATTCTAGCTCAAATGCCCTTATCAAGAATATACTGGGATGCCTAAAAGTGAGTGAAAACTTCAGAAACACTGCTAGATTTTTCTATCTGGTGGGCAAATCCAGACAATCATCCTGTCCATGATGCTCCTCTTTTTCATTTCAGGATTTCAGTCTCAAATGCCTCCACAGATTTGTGACAGTAGCCAGATTTTGTGAGAAGACATGCTTGCAATGATCTGATCCCAAGAAATCCCAGAGCCTCAAAAAACGATGCAAATTGGACAGATGTCCCAATTAAAAATCTCCATTGCTACCATTAGATACAGCTGCTTCCATAACCCAATCCTCTATAAATGCTACATTCATCTGCATTTAAATAGACTTCTTGACCCAGATATACAGAACTAAAAATAGGGACTCTTCCCATTTGTATTGCAGAAAACTCCTATCCTCACACTTAAATCAAGGAATGGCACTGGTAAAAACACTCAATTTTCTAGTATCAGCTTAGCATAAGGAGAAGATTTCTCTGGCATTATTTAGTTCATGCTCACAAGGTCATCTGTCAGAACATAAGGACAGGCCCAGGCCATGGGATAAGCACCTATGGGACACGTGACAGCAAGGATACTGTGCTTCCTGGGTGAGGGAAATGTCCAGAGCTGAGGGAAGATCCAGCCCAATGCTCATTGTTCAAGTCCGTACATGCATGCTCGAATTTTAGTTGGAGCTGCAGAGTATTTCTGAGTGGCAGAGTTGAAATGATAACCATATTGTCCATAAGCAAGACATTGTTCACAAAGTAACCTGGGAAATGGCCCAGGGTTTGTGTTTCCAGCAGCTTTTCAAAGTCTACTTCTGTGAGTAAGATTTTCAAGGAATGGAGTCCTTAACTCAGAGCCAAAAGCATCAGCTTGGCCAAAGCATGCCAGGGCTTTCAGGTGACAAGGACCTTGAAGCAATTTGCATTTTATCACCCTTCTACCCCAATACCACTGGTGTGGTCAGCCTTTGTGATCCAATCAGCTGCATGTGAAAATGTTGCTGAGACACAGGAAGGAAACCATGACTTTCCAGACTGCTACTGCCCATCAAGTAGGATGCATTGAGGCCACAGCTGTGACCCAAGAGACACAATTCTGGCAGCCCCAGTAGCTTTTCCAAAGATCCAGTGAATACCCCATAAGCAGCAACTCCCTGAGAGTGATGCTGGGAATGCTTATGAGCAGTAGCTCAGGAGCTGGGGATGGACCACAGTGGTACCTCCCAGTGAAGGCTCTTGTTGGAGCTCTGCAGAGTGACAGAGTGACAGAGCCATCACAGTGAGAGCACAGAAGTGACACAGGGCAGCCTCCTGTGTGCAGCATCCCTGTCACGCTGACCAGCACTGCTGGCACGGTGTTTGAGCCAGCATAAAGCTGTACCTGTGATCACAGACAGCATGACAAACACCCTCCCATGAAGCCAGGCAGTGCAAAGCTATCACATGCCAAAGTTCTTTCTTCACTGGGAGAAACTATTTCAGGTAAGCACGATGCCTTCCATCGTGCAGTTGTGCTGGTTCTGGCTGGGTAAACGAAGCCCTATATCAGGATTTAGGGTACTGAGAAACTGTGGCTAAAAGCACATGAATCAGAACATCTTCTCCGATTCATGCTAGCCAGGATTCAAGGTAGCCAGGATTTGTGATGTTATTAAGCAGCACTTACAAACCAATAGAGACAATCTGAAAAGAGGCAATGTCCTTTGGCAGTGCAGCCCTGAATGATCTGATGATATTCAATTAAAAGCAGCTTAGACATACAGACACCATATAGTGCAATCCTCTATGGACAAGAAGTTCGAAATGTGTTTAAAGAGGAAATAAACCAAAAACTTACTCTTTGTGCCAGTCATAGATCTGGTGAATATTGCCAAATACAATTTTGTCTTTCCCTTTCATATCTTCAGAAACTCCTTTTTCTTCCATCCTCTTCATGAAGCCCTTTAGGATTAAGGATCAGTGATTCAGCAAAGGACTCATTTGAAGGGGGAGCACAATTACACTCCTCTTTTTTAAAGAAGCAAAAGTTTAATGCCAGGGTTATTTACACTGAAAATGCTTAAAATATCTTTCATACAATTTCAAACCAGAAACCTAAGCAGATACTTTAAATTACACAGTTTGCTTAAAAGAAAAGTTTAAAGGATTTGTTCAGAATATCTGCAATACTTACACAAAACATTATTAGATGTAATTGAAGTGACAAGTGCAATTGTAAGACAAAAGTTAAACAAAGTAGTTTGTCAAGCTCTTGGCTTCTCTGGTAAGAGGAAGAAATCAGACTCCAAAGAATCTATACAGTCTATAGACTCTATAGAGTTCTTCCATCCATCACCATGAGTATCTTGTGGGAGCACAAAGCCAAGCAGTAAGTTTAGAGTCACAAGAACAGGATTTCTCACACCTCCTGAGAGTTTCTTTGCAAGTCTTTGGAGCATGACACCCTGTCAGGTTTGCCAGTGGTGCATGATGTAAACAGAACATAACACAAATTATGTTTTCAAGTTTGGAAGCTGTTGAAAATCACTGTTAGATCGATTGATAATTCTCTCTGGACTAGTGAATGCCACTAGTGAATCACATGTCTCCAGTTCTGAGTCCTTGCTGGGAAAAAAACTGAACCCTGCACTGAGTTAGATGTGACAGGTGATCCATAGGGATCAGCCAAATCTTTACAAGTTGAAGCTTAAAAAAAAAAAGGGACTGTTTTTAATGTAAAAACAACCTCATACTCTCCTTTATCTCAGGCTTTTTTGCGGAACAATAATCCACAGGACACACATACACCTCCAACACAGTTCCAGGCCCAGATTCTGGAAAGGTACTCAGACACAGGACATAAGTCCAGGTGCAAAGTCAAGTAAAGTATGTGTTACCATCCCAATATGACAGGAAGAAAAGCATGAAATAAGTGGTAGGATCATAAGTTAATTCTCCATCAACGCCTCCAAAGCTGCATTACAGCAAAAAGAGTTTGTCACAAGTAGGGTAGCCAAGAAAAACCTTTGCACACTGGAGTTGAACCTAAAACACAACATTGCTAGATGGAAACAAAAATAGTTTCCAAAGGCATTTCTTCTTGTTTCTGTCAACATGAGAAGGGGACCATGGAAGCAGACTGCAAAATAAAGCAGTTTGTTTCTCATGCTGTATTTTTTGTTGTTGTCACTTGTCAGCATGGTGCTTTTTAGTGGGAAAACATTTTGCATAGCAGAGTTTGCTTCAGCTCACCTCCACAACAGTTCCCAAGTCTTTGACGTAGTCTTTTTCAGTCTGCACCAGTTCATTTAAGACAAACCTAAATTAAAACAGAACACACAAGTATTTGACCATATTCCTTGATGTTACCATTTGCTCCTTTACCACATACAACCTCACCATAAAACCCCATCATCATCCAGATCACATAACACAATTCACCCTTCACTCAGAGCTCAGTGGAATGTAAAAGACAAAAACATCACATGTCAGGTCAGAGTACTTTCAAATCTCTTAACCATTCTTTCCTGCAATCCCTCTTCCCCCCTACATCCCAGGATAGTGCAAGAGCAGCAGCAGAAACAGATGCCTGTACCTTAAACTACCCCTCCCTGATCTCCTCTCCCCATCCCCCATACAGCTCCCCTGAGAACGCTGCAGACGTGTCCTGACCCATTTTGCAGCAAGCAGGAGCAGATTTCTTGCCCCAGTCCATCTGGCTTTGCCCAAGATTCATCAATTAAATATAAAATTGGAAGTTCCAAACACTTGGAAAACAAATCCTTTCTCCTGTCATAGATAAGAGCAGGTAATCTATGTGTGGGTGTCAAATGTTTTAACTCTGATTTCAGGGCTAATAACCCCAGGTAGGGGAGTGATCTAATGAAGGTCTGATGCATGCAAACAACAGCAAGCTAAAAAAAGCCCCTCCTTTGTAACTCAAACTGATTAATCACATAATGTTCTTTTGAGGACAATTTCAAAAAGTTACAGCTTGCTGCAGACAGTTTGTCCCTCAATTATGCCAATACATAGATTTGGCATATGACAAATAAACTCCATCTGCCCTCAAGTTTGCTACAGTAGTAACAAGGCTAACAAGACAGAGGAGTGCCTTCATGTCTGATACTGCTCTGTCCACATCAATCACCAGACTGACCCACTTGAAGTGATAAGGCTGAGGGCTAACAGTGCTAAGATAAAGCCTGGTTTAAAATACCTGGAGAGAAAAAAACCCAACCAGACTGCCATTGCAAGGAGAGACTTAGTTATGAGAGGCTACTGAGAAAACAAATCCTGCTCCCGCTGCGTTTGCAACGTGTCCCTTGCTCGGACAAAGCAGAGGCGATACTTTGGCCATGTGGTAGAAAAAAGTCAAACAGCTTCTTGCTGGTTTGAGAGTGAAATCCAGCCCCCTTGGCAGCAGGCAGGGCTGGCAGCAGCCACATCAGACTCTTGTGCTCTCTGGAGCTCTCTGCCAAGTTGTGCCTGGGCAGCAAACACGTGGGAGGCAAAAGGCGAGAGGCTGCTCTTTCCCAGCAGCGCGTGGCCTGAGCAGGCGTGTCCTGCACAGCCCCTGGGGCTGCCTGACCCCTCAGGCTGCCTGACCCACTGTGCCCTTGGGACAGGCTCCACAGTCCCCTCTGCCCAGGGAGGAAAGCCAGGAGGGGACCTTCCAGCTGGCACCATCTCTGTTTGCATTGCTCCCAACAGGCACAGAGAGCTGCGCGGGGAACGGGAGAACCTCTCCCACCTACAAGGTTACTGCAAGGATCCACCTGGCCAAGTTCTGCTCTAAAAACAAAGCAGCAGGCACTTGTAGTACATAACGTTGCAGGACATGCAGGTAAGTGCATGTTTATCAAAAATCAGTGCAGCAATCAGGTTTCTGGTGAACAGACAAAACCTGCCAAATCACACCTCTACTAGGATTCAGGGTCTGCACCTCCACTGCCTACTTCAAATAAAGCACCAGGGTTCCTCTGCTCCTCTCTTCCTACCAAGCAGGAAAATCAACCTTGGCCATCTCTACTCATTCTCTGAAGCCTACCTGATGTAGCACCTTAGAGGTACTCCCAAACTTAAGGTTTCTAAGATGCATGTAGGCAAAAATTCAAGTTCACTCATCTCCTGCTCTGATAACAGGGAGCAAAGGCAGGGAGATGCTTGCAAAGTGCTGTGGTCACCAGCAGGTATTGACTACACAGCTGTATTTAAACTGGCATGAACAGGATTTCTGATTGAGTCTGAATATCTGGATATCTTGGAAGCTCTGTATTGGACCTATACTGAACAATGACAGTCAATAAGACTATTGTCTTACTGCTCACAGAAATGCAGCAATCAAGCCTGATGGAATAAGGAATTTCCTCACACGAGGGCTAACTGCTGGCATGGATGTGCTGCCAGGAACAGAGGACACTGCTGCCCATGCCTGTGCAAGGGTTCAGCTGTTTTGTGGGGATTGGAGGGCCACAGCTTGAGCTGGGAGATCAGCTGCCTCACATGACTATGGAATTAAACCCAGCAAGCTGCCGGGACAGAGAACAGAGACACAAAGGAGCTGGAGGGGAGACAGATGTCTTGTGCTGAAAGCCACTAGCAGGTGGTCCTACACATCCTGGTGTTTAGGAATTCTGGCAGCTACTAATTGCACGTAATAGGCTGCCAGTCCCCTGCCAGAAGTGTTCCTGTAGCTGTGCTTGCAGTGGCAGAGGTCTCTGCACTAAAACTGCAACCTGCAGTTAGCTGCCAGTCACCTAATTAATGAATTGCTACCAGAGGAACTCCAGATCCTGCAGGATTGAGAAGCTTTTAGGAGACAGTCATGGGCAGAGATGTTCCCTGTGGGAAGGCTGACAGCTGCCTTGTAGGAAACTTCTGCCATTCAGAAACAAATCCAGGAGTGTCATGTCCTTGTCTGCTGCTGGGAGTTGCTCCAGTCCCTCACTGGATCCCTTCTCTGGCTTCTTGCAACAAACTGCAGGAGCAAATGATGGCTTTCACAGACCTGTGACACTTCGCTCCTACTTCATCTTCTACTCTTAATTACCTTCTTGTTCTTCCCTGACTTGGCATCTTTCCCAAACAGCGTGCTTTTCTTCCACCTCTCACCTTACCACATTCCCATGAGAGTTGTATGGAACATGACTTTTCCCCTCAATCTACCATTTGATTAGATCATTGCAGTTACTGTTGTTAGTGTAAGAGCTGATACAAAGAAAACAGCCAACTCAGCTTTCTTTCATATAATTCTTGATCCTGTTGCTCCAATTCTCTGTGTTCTTCAGCGGAACACACATTTAAGAAATGCTTTAATCATTATAGGCATTGAAGGAATAAGCATTATTTTTTGTTAAATATAAAGGGGTGTACAGCTAATTTTAAAAAACAACTTTCATGAGCTGTCACCACTTCTTTTTTTCTCCCATTACCATGAACAGGAGGGTTTCCCAAATGGAACTTTCTTTTCAGTGGCATGTTTCCACCACAGATGCATCTGAATCCTGACCCTTCCTTTGCTAATAATGAAGGCAAAAAATACCTCTTTCAAAAAATCCTAGAGGGATTCTCTGTTCTTTTTCTCAAAGGTAGCTAATAAGGTCAACCACATATCCCCCCTCTGAGAGCTGATTTCACCTCTGGCAATGCAGTAATTACCAATGCAAACATCTCAGTAATACCTGTTGAGCTCTTCAGAGGCTTTTACAGCAATAGAAATTTGCTATCTGGTGTAAAAGCTGTACATTTTAGAATCATGATGAATTTCCTGTGTGTGGAAGTGCTTTTATGAAGTGTTTTTCCATGTTAAAAAAACAATAAGCAAGCAGAACACGGTTTTACTCTCAGTTCCATGCTCCCTCACTGACTACAAGGTATTCCTGGAGTGCTGCTGTGTGTCCTCCTGGGGTACATATTTTGGAAAGAATCAGTAATACAACTTACATCCTGCCTCTCATTGCTTTGGCTTTTTGTTCCTCTTCAAGGTTTCGTGGGGGAGTTGAAGGCGTCATTCCTTCATTTAAGCAACCAGTGGCATCTTTTAAGCCTCCTCGGTAAGATCCTCCTTCAAGGGTCTAAAAAAACCCCAAAGAACAATAGAATAAACATTTTCCTTGAACTTCAGCATCAGTATTCAAGTCAGTTCAGTAGCCAACACTACAAAGTAGTCAGAAATACTCTCCTGCAGGACTTCATGAAACACAACCAAACTAGTTTTAGGTTGATGTAGGACCCCATAAAAAAAAGCCTTAAAGCAGAGCTGTCATCCTCTTGTTAGAAGGTGGAAAAAGATGTTCCAGTAGATCTGAGAAAAAAAACAAAACAACTCTTCCAAATTATTTCAAATCAACTTGGAAATACCCTGATGTCTCAATCAGGACCATTGTTAGGCTACATGTGGTTAAAAGTTCCTCTGCCAAAAGCTACATGAATGAGGGATTCATGTAGTAAAACAAAACACAAAATAGAAAATGGACACATAGTAAGATTCCACAATAATTAAAGTTTGCCCCAAATCCCTTGCAAGTAGTTGTAATAGTCTAATAGACTGCATGTGGGGGAGAGAAAATAAAATATCATCAAAAAAATATGTCTAACTGAATTAATGAAATACTTTTCAGTTTGTTAGTCCCTCAATGGAATAAAACTATTTTAAGTGAATTTTCTGGGAATAGCCTTCTTGGTTTCCCATGCCACTTTACCACTCACGCCTTATCAAGCACGCTGTGAACACTGACTCTCTTCATATACCAACATCTCAAACTGAGAAAATACTAAAGCCTTCTGAAATGATTCACTAGAAAAAGATGCTTGCTCAGAGTTGCAGTAATTTAATGATCACTGTGGGGATTTTTAAATTTTTCTCTACTCTCTTTATCATTCCAGTAGATGTAAAGAAATGAATCTTTGTAGGCTCATCATATCCCTGCTTGTTAATTATCTTAAACTTGTTCAGAGAAAGCATTTAGCTAACTTTAGAGGTCCTGGGACATGTAGAAAAATATGTAGCTTTGATATTAACATTTCTGAACTGCTCGAGAAAACTTAAAAGAAGCCAAAATATGAAAGAGGATTTACTCCTTGTCCAGCAGACATGCGATCAGACAGTGAGAGCACACGATATGAAATTTTTGAACAAATTAATCCCAGAGCATTTTTATTGCTTATTCCACTCCCTGCAAGAAAGAGTTGACAAAGCAGATTAAAAGTGACACATGAATCTTTGTAAAATTAAAGCACAGCTGTGGTACTTCAAGCAGTTCTACTCTTTAGAGAGTATTTTCCTCAAAACCAAACACCAAACAAATTCATGTTGGGTAGTAAAACCCCTGTGCCTCAGAACAAGCTTTAAAACAAACAGAACATCCCATTGTGTAAAATATTTGAATACTAACAAGACCCCAGAAATTGTACAGTACAGTAGCTCATGCTCTGCAAAGCCCACTCCAGAAGTGACTTTTGACTATGCAGCGCAGAGCCTGTGTGAGATGTAGGCTTCATCTCACAGGGGAGCAAAATACTGGACACTACTGAGAAGCAGAGCACACAGGGTTAATAAAAGCAGAGCAGATGAAGGTAGAAAGCAAGGAAACCAGAACAAGAGGAAGCCTTTAAAGCCCTTCCTTAGAGTCACATTGGGCCTGTTGTGTACACGGTTTTCACAACACTAAACTTACCAGCTTAGTTTTGACCAACTTTTCTATTGCACTGACAAGATCCGCAGCAGTTGGGACATCGGAGGAGCTCTGTCGAGCAGCTAGCAAAGAAGAGGACTGCAAGACACCAGGTGGCAAAGGAAAAGCAAGTTAGCAGGATGAGAAGGGAGAAGGAAACCAAGCGGTCAGTGAAGAAGCTTCCAAGACAGGAGAAGGAAGGCAGAGGGGAGCCGGAGGGTGAGAGGGACACGTGCAGGTCAGGTGAGCGAGTGTTGCTGTGTCAGACAAGCATGGAATTGTCATCCACTTCTGGCTGCACATCTTCCTGCAGCAGCTCCAAGACTGGAGCCAGGGAACAGTGTCAAAGAACTGAAGTCCATTTACAAACAGGTTACAGTATTCTTAAAGTTGGTTCCTCCTTCTAAGGCCATCTATGGTCTTACAGGCTCCAGAAAATTGATTTTCTTACTGCAGATGTAAGAAATTACCCCCTCCCCCATACATGCATATTTAATAAAAGCAGTTAAGCACAAGGTACACGTGGAGTTACAGGCAATAGGGGAGGGAGGCAGGGGGAAACAAATCATCCCCCATCCTTTCCCCACAGATCAATTGCAACTCCAAATGAACTTAGACGACACCTCCCACTCCTGCAACTTCAGTTCTAAAATGACTAACTCTTCTGTCCCCTCTTGCAACCACTGGAGACAAAACACCCCTACACGTTTCACCTCTGCTGGGTACCTAGCACAGGAGAGCAAAAAAACTCAGTTTAAGATTTTTGCTCTACAAGGGCATACCACCCCTTGACTGCTGTCTTAAGAAACTTCAGTCTGAACACCCAAACCCACTTGATAGCTATGGGAATTGGGATTTATTAGCTCACCTGTATATACATTTCTTCTGAAGGCAATACAAGCACTGACTAAAACTACAAGCCCTTGGACAACCTCCTTTTGTTGTCAGGATGACACAGGTTAAAGCATGGCTAAATTTTTATAAATTATGAAAAAGCTTATTCATCCCTCAGCTGCCTAATGAAAGCATTGTGGAGGGCAGCTATTTCAGTGAAGTCATTGTGCAGGTGCCAGTGAACATGCATCTGAGATGAAACAGAGCTGAGGAGGGAGATGGGGAAATGTGATGGCAGGAATTAGGCAGCTGGCCACCTTTTTCAGCAGCCCTTTGGGGAGGCTGCTCCTGTTGAGTGACACATGCCCAGGAGAAGAAAAAAAAAGCACAGGAGATTAATCCTAACCAGAAGCCTTGTGACAGAACAGAAACTTGAACACACTGCTACTCCTCAACTTGTCTTTCACAAATAACACATCTAATCAACTCTTCTAATTACAACAACAACAAAAACTACAGGTAATCAGGCCAGTAATTGAGGAATTAGGCTGGTAATGCAGGAATCCCATACTAATGTAAAAGCTCAGCCTGCCTGTTTCACCTGCAATGCAGACAGATGTGTCTAGAAAAAAAAAAAGACTTTGAAGAGATACTGGACAAATACATCAGTGGTAACTGCCAAACACAGCCATTCTAGCAGGAGGAGTCCAATTTTTGGAGGCACTAAACAGCTGTTGCTCTCACTTATTTTAACTGAAATTGCTCAATATCTCTGAAAAGTAAATAACTGCAGAATTCTGAAGGAAGCATGAAAACATTTGTTGCCTATAAGAATTCCAGGGTTAAATAAAACTTCTGTGATCCACAAAAGTCTGCTTTAAGTGGGGAAAATAGAAATATGGTATTTGTATTCCTCAGGAAGCAAATTATGGATTCATAATATGAAAAGATCTTGCAATTTGTCTTTATGAGAGCCTCCAGGAGCAGTGAAGCACAATTACTGCTGCCTGGCAGAGGGACTCAGGGAAAAGTGTCACCTCTCATACATGCAGACATCTCCTACCCAACACAGCTACTGCCCCACACTGCTGCTGCTGCTGGTCCAGCCTAAGCCCACGCCTTAAGCACAGAGGGAGGACATGAGCCAGACACTGTGCCCAAATTAACACCACTAAAGAGCTTTCAGCTCCAGCATGGCTCAAACATTGCTAATATGGTGCTCCTGTGCCAGGAAATTCAGGACTCTATGGGCTTTAGCTTTTTACCCCTCTCACCGACAAAAGGTTGTGTAGGGCAAGAAAAACAAGAGGAAAAAAAGGGTTTCAGATGCCTCTTGCTCTATTTAACCTTCTGTTTTAGGAGTTGGTGAAGAAAAAGGATGCCAAAACACTCTGTAAAGCTCAGACATCTGAAGCACAAAACAGCTTAGTTCCACAACATTTATGCTGTCAGAAACGTATTTGAGAAATACTGAAATCACGTGGTGTGTTGGACACCAAAAATAGTGACCCGAGCTGCAGCACTTTTGTTTTTCTTAAAAAAAAAAACCAAACAAAATAAAACCATCTCCCCAAAACCAAAAAGCAAACTAAGCCCCAAACATTTAGCTAAATGCCATGGGGAACAAGCTGGGAGCAATTGTGCTGGGCATGGATCCACCAGGGCTCTGCCTCGCTGACCTTTCGCCTCTGCCCCTCACCAGACAGCCATGAGCACACAGAGCACTCCGAGGGCAGGAGTCCACAGCTCCAGCTGCTTCCTTCTGCTCCTGCTGCCACCACAATGTCATAACATTTCCTGACAGATTAGCAGCAAGCCCCCAAGTCCTTTACTCCATCACTCCGCTCCTTGAGTCCCAGAAATATTTACATCCTCCTCTCTCTGTATTTCCAAACTTCTGCTTGAACCTTCCCCAAGAACATTCTGGGTTGTTTTGCTTTTTCTTTCCTGACAATTTATTAATCTCCCCTATCCTTGCCTCTTTGCCTGCAGCAATTACAATCAGAGGACAGCGATACAGAAGTGGCAGTGCTAAAAACGGATGCCAGCAGGAAACCAGGAAACTGAAAAACAGGAGGATGGTTTTCTACAAGGGAGATGACAGCACCAGGAAAGGGTGGGGGGACATGTACAGACAGGACTGGCTGTGAATGCAAACCAGTGTTTCAGTCATATTCACAGGTCTCACAGTACTCTGCAAGCCACAGGGCCAATTACCACAGCAAATCCGGCCTTATGTCAGAGAACTACCAGCACCAGCGTGGTGCCACCAAACACCATTTCTACTGCTACAGCCAGACACCAACAGCACTTCTCAAACAGACATAGCAAACACACATTATCGATCTGAAGGGAGTTTCTGACCACATACAGCCCAGGCACACCGTCGACTTGTCATGAAATGGGATGCCAGGGCTAAATTGCTTATCTAGCACTGTTTGCAAATTCACTTGGAGAAAGGTATTAGATTATGATTTGCACACAGGAGACTCTTATAACCACAAGTCTAGGCCCTTGATACTAGAAGACTACTACGAAACCACTGTGATATAGCTATGCGAGAAATGTACTCAAACAGAAAAATTATATCGTAAGGGAGGCCTTACCATATCATCTTGGGTTGGATCATTGTCAAAAATCTTCATAGGAGGAGGAAGAGGTGTGTGAGACTCTTCATCTGGTTCATCTTCTCCCCAGCCTTTCTTGCTCTTCTGAAGAAAAGTTAAATATAATTAGAAATGGGGACGGGATTCTTTTATCTTTTCAGTTCAATACTGTGTTGGATGGAGGGAATTGCAGGTAATGGAAGAGAAGCACCAAAGACATAAGATTTTGCTGGTTCATCCTGGTGCATTCTAAGGCTTACAGAAATACAGTTTATAGGTCATTCATGCAGCTAAGGCAGCTACATCTGTCTGTGTGCTGACAGAATAGTAGTTTTTTCATTTAAATAAGAACTGTTTGATGTACAGTTTTTAAAATGTGTTCCTCTTATTTGTGTTCAGTTAGTATGTTCTGCATTTTTGGCTTTTAATTTCTCATTCACTTTATCAGGAAAGTGCCATTCTGATGGAGAACATGCCTGTAGAAAAACTGCAGGTACAGCTACATAGCAGATTTAACAGAAACATGGCTATTTCTCAGAGTATTTTCTTTCATTAAGGAATTACAGTGTCATGGTAGCATAAAGGTGATATGAAAAAATCAGCAAAAAGTGATAACAGCTGCTCAAGAATAACTTCATTTCTGTCCCTGGCAGCTTTCTAATAGGCTATTAAAAAACCTAGTAAAAGGACAATAATATATGCAAACTGTGAAGCACTCATATATTCCATTGCTCTTTGAATGACAAAGCTGTTTGCAACAATGCAATTTTATGTATGATTCGCTGTTCCCTCCAGACCCTAAAGGAACTGCATTTACTCAAGCATGACTCACACCCCATGGAGGAGACTATCTGAGACACACGGTATTTCCCGTAACAAACATTAACGAACACCAACACACACCTCGTCTGCGCTGTCTCCTTGAGGAGTGGTTTCATCTCCAGTCTTTGGTGAGCCCAGGTCAAAGCTCTTCCTGCCATCCCGCACCTTCTTTTGTTTCTTGATGTGGCTCTCGGTCTTCCCGCTGTTCAGGCGGCGCACGGGACTGGTCAACCACTTCTTCAGGGTGTTGGTGGAGCGCTTGGGGCCCGGAGAGCTCTGGATGGAGTTGAGGGATGGCTGAGGCTGTAAGTTGGCCACTGAGTCAGACTTGCCCCCGTTGTCATTGGAAGAGACTGAATAGGCGTCTGCAAGGAAACGGCGCAGGTGAGACCTCATTGCAGCACCCCCTCCGCTCCCGCGGCGCCGAGCATGAGAGCACAGCCTGCCTTGGGGAAAGGCTTTGTGACCTATGGACTTTATGCAAATTTTATTGCACATCAGAGAGAGGAATATGCCCTGCAACGGGCATTTCCCACAATCTCACACACCTCTCTCATTTCCTACCACACTATCTGTCCTCATGGAAGATCGCAGACAGCAGAGTTTTTATATGCAGGTTTTTATTCAGGTTTTTTTATGGAAGCCTGATTTTCACGTTAAGTGCTGAATTTCTCAGCTTCTTCCCACAATTTCATTGTGAACTGCCAGGAAGGAAAATAAGCACAAAGGATATTACTACAGGAGACCTGACAGCCACCAACACATTGTCAGGTTCCATAATTGTTTCTCAGCTGTTTCCTGACCCCAATGACATGATTTAGTTAGACTACTTATTAACTTTGAAGCACCTTAAAATTATCTCCTTTGCCTCTGAAAGCAATCTGTCAGAAGAGTTCATGTATTCACTAGAACTAAGAAACTGGAATGAATAATTACAAAAGATGACAAATTGTTCAAACAAAAGTAAACTCTCAATAAGGCTTAAAATTAAAAAATAGTTTCATTATATGGAAGCAGGAGGTTCTGCTGAACTGCATTCAACCTCAGTTACTGATACACATGTTCAGACTGGCACCTTAGAAAGGGCTGCAACCCTCCTTACTCCCCCGAAATGCAACAGACCAAAGATGTGCCAATGTCAGTAAGGCTTTAAAACCAAAACAAACAAGTTGCTCAAAGATTTCCCAATTGCCCTTCAGGAATAAGTGCCCTGCTTTCAACTTTCTGAAACCATGTCAAGACAACTCCTTCCCCTACCTATCAGGGTCTGAGATGTTTAATCCCATACAGTTTAAGATGAAGATTTTTTTTACAAAATTCAGACACTGTCACACACACTCCTATAAGAAACATCTCAGGCTGTACTTTAGAAAAGAGCCAACTGATGTGCTTAAACATTTTTACATCGTTATCTCAGAATCTTTTATCTGTCCCAGCAGAAACCAAAAACCTAAGTTACAACACACGAAAATAGACTGGTGCATCCAGATATTCTCAGTTCAGCAATAAATACCATTAGAGATGTTGGGTTGCACACATGCTGAGGGAGAGCTACTCTTGTAGAATCATTATCTCTGTTGTTTTAGAAGCCAGCTCCTGCTACCTGCATGAAGAGATCATATCCCCTCTGGGCAGAGCTGCTGCCTGCAGCTGTCTGTGCACGGAGCAGAGATTGCATCCTGCCTTGTCTGCCAGCTTGCACAATGCAGACCACGAGAATGTTTTATAGCCACACACAGTGTCAGTCAGAAGTTGAACCAATAAGTTATTACACACCTGAGGTCAAAGGTTAAATTTTAGAACATACAGAAATAATTTTAACAATCTAGAGAAAGTCAAAGTTCATCTCCCAGACAAGAAGAAAATCTAAGTCATCTGTTTTTTGACAAAAGGAGTGAGTGCAAGAGGAACTGGGAGGAGGACAGGTTCCAGGTGGAGCTGATCCCAGGTGGAGCTGCTGGGGGTTTTCTGGCATTCCTCTGTAAGGGCAAAGTAGCAGCCTTATCTCCAAAAGGCCTGGCTTTAGCCAGCTCCTGCTGATGTTATTTCATGTACGTGAAGTAGCGCTAAATCAACGAGTGCAAGATAATGTTTGTCAGGGGCCAGCTTATCTTCCACTCAATAAGCTTTGGATAGTTCTCCCTCGCAGGCTCCACGTGATGCTCTGTGAGTTTATCAGTGCGCCTTGCGTCAGCAAAATTCAGGGCTTCATGATGGTGGGTTTGATTTTCCAAATGCCCTCGTGCCCCTGGCAGCACTGAAAGCCCCACAGGCAGTGGGGGAAGCTTGAGGGTTCTTGGCCAAGGGGCTTTGCCAAGAGGAGTGCCTTCAGGTGCCCGTGCTCCTACTGCTGCTGCAGGAGGATTAACTTTGGGAATTACTGCAGCAAAGGGATTTGGGCTGCAGTCAGAAGGAGAAATGCTGTAAGTGATTGCTCTGTGGGGCTGCCACTCCCAGGGATGATTTGGGGGGAAGAGCTGTATCACAGACTTGTTGCCTTTTCTGGGGACTGGGCTCAGTGGGAGGTTGAGGAGAACCAAGGATGAGCTGATCTCACCACATCTCAGCTGATGTACAGAGAGGTTTTTACTATACCTTGTAAGTAACACACTCCAACCCCCACCTCCAGTCCACAGCACTTTGCCAGTTTAACTTTTGGTAAGGGAAGGGAGCTGGTAGGATGAAGCCTGAGACAACCCTAAGGATTTGTTACTGAGATGGCAATCCTATCTCAGCCCCGCAGGCTCAAGGCAGGGCCAAATCCAGGAACCCTGATGCCTGTGATGGGGCAGGGACCTCTCTTCCAGCAGGAAACACCCTAGGTTTTACCAGCAGGGTCAACCCCCAGGCTTGCTGCCTCCCTCTCCTTTCCCCAGCAGCACAGCCACAGCTAGGCACGGACAGACACACAGCACCTCTCCTGGCATGGCACTCTTTGCTCAGCTGTCCTGGGGAAGCGATGGTCAGTAATCCCGTCACTACCAGGAAGGCAGCACGTGGTTAGAAACAGTCCCAGTCGCAAGCTGGCCCACTGCCCACCCTGCCTGCTTGTAATAATTTTGACACCCAGAGCCAGGAACCCTCTGCAGACTGAACATCAGAGTTTCAGAGCCATCAGCCATAACAAAAGCCAACCCACAGGTTTCCAGAGGGAGGCTGTTAACACTGTCCAATGATCCCTGAAAAAGGCTCTGGATTTTCTTGCTCAAGGTCATGTCTTTGGTGATGAAAAATGCTATTTACCAAAGGGTTACTACACGCTGGTCATGCCATGCAACCCTGTCAGATATGAAGACCCCTTCTTTCTCCTTGTTTGCTGAACTGCCCTGGCTGAGCATGGTATGGCATCTGGGACAGAGTCCACGCTTTGCCTGGTCCATGCAACCCAAGACTGGAAACACGGCCTTATTTTGCCTGGTAAGGCAGTCTCTGCTGGCTTGGGAACAGGCAGGGAGGTGGGAGAGAAAGGCTGGCATGAATTTCTCTTCTCCCCAGCCACCATGAGAGCCCTTTGGCATTGGGTGACTTACCTTTGCCAACACCCTTCACTGGTACAAAGCACTTCCATCTCACTATCCCAATTCCCACTGCTACCAAACATGCCTTATCCAAAAGCCACACCAAGAATCCACACACAATATTCGTCACCTTTTTTTCTTTTTCAAAAGAACTGCCAATTTGGATACATTTGTGAGCAAGTCACATTTGCAGTTTGCCAGCCCTGCTGAGAACGATCTCCTTTGCACATAAAGCAGGTCACATCAACATGGTTGCAAAGGCAGGACTGGAGCTCAAGGAAGTGCAGAGCTCACAAAATGAGAGAAAGAAACATGAAACAAAAAAAAATCTGCCAGGAAAGACCTTGCAGACAACCTCCTTAGCCACGTGAACTCTGCTTCTGCGGTACATATGGCTACAAACACATTAATCATGACACTTGATACTGGCCTGAGACCCAGACACCAGGTGGATCGAGCGGAAGAGGAGGACACATTACCTTGCAATGTAATGCTTCTTGCAAAGCACTAGCACATATGTGCTTTGCAAACTGCATTAGTAGAGCTCTTTGGAAACACAGTTTGTTTAAGAAAAGCCAGAGAGCTTTTGGGAAAGATGCAGCAGCTCACTGTGTGATGATTGAGGCAGCTGCTGCTGCCCGCAAGCACCAGCAGAGCAGCGGCTGTCCCCACACTGCAGCAGCTCTGCCATGAGGAGCTGTCCTCCCACCAATGTCCCGGGACACACGTCTAAAAAAAGGTATTTGGTGAAGCAAAACGGGTGTAGGGAGGTCAGCAGACTTGTGTGGCTAGATTGATTTCCGGGCCAAACCATTCATTCAGACAGAAGAAATGATGGTTTCCAAAACACTCCTAAGCAAACCTCCAAGAAACTTCTGGCAAGAGGGCTGTGAGAGATACTCAGCCAGACCAAAGGGCTTTAACATTCAGAGCTTTTGCACTGCTGCAGCCATGAAATGTTTGTTGTTGTTGGTCAAATGAACAGACATCTGTAAAAGCACAGCTCTTGTACTTGAAAAATAGAAAGTTCCAGTTCTGTGTAACCTTGCATGAAAAGAAAAACTAAAATCTCATAGACCTGGTTTTAGACACAGTAATATTCTCATTTGAGTCAGTAGGAATTCCTGTTGGAACATAAATACAAGGCATTTTATTTTTACCTCCCTGTTCCCCAGAGCACACATGGGAGGGGAGGTTTGTCTGATCAGGCTCAGGCAGCACCAGATTCCTTTGTAGGACCTCAGCTCCCTAACAGGGAAAGGAAAAGGCTTCTCAGAGCAACTCAGAAGAAAACATTAATCTACTCAATTTAATACATAATAATGACAGATCATAAAGGATAGGAAAGAAATATGTGTCCATAACCAGAAGATAATACAGAATATATCTATAAAAACAGGAGACTAAAGCAGGGCACAGTCTTGCTTTAAGTGAGGTGAATCCTTTTCTGATTTATCTATGGCTCCATTTACATACCAGAAAAACAGCCTGAGAGAAAAGGATTTTTCCACACAAGTCAAAGAAAATGAGCCAGAATGGGAACTCTGAAGTCCTACTAGCATGTGCATTTAAATCAACAATTTTTATTTTACAGAGATAATTCCACTTGTGAATGAAAGCCAATAATGACAGTCCGACTGATGAACACATAAACCAGCTCTGCTGTGCTGAACAGAGCACATTTTCCATATCCAGTGGTTCCTGTAAAAAAAACCACTTGTGACAAAGACAGAATTTAATCAGATATGGGTAAAACACTAACTCAGTCTACACTCAAGTAAATTTTCTAAAGAACAGGAATCTCCATCCCAAAAATCTTGGAGAGCAGAAATCATCTAGATTCATCCTGTGCACAAACAAAGCCTCTGTGTTAGTATTTCACACTAAACAAACAAGAACCATCTAAACCATCAACATGCACCTTCTCCTGCCCTTTCCAAGTGCACCTCCATGATTATCCAGGCTGCAGGTTCCAGTTCACAGTTCTCAGCCTCTTGAAGCTTTATACTCTCCCTTGGGAAATGCTGCTTTGAGAGCCCCCTTGGATCTGCTCAAGGGATTTGGAACTAAAGCTCTACCTGATCGATGCAAATATGGCAGAATGAGGCATGAACACTCCTCTTTTGGTCTCTTCTGTGCTTTTGTATTAAATGTCCAAAACATGCTCAGTGAAACATTTTTATTGGCACGGATCAGGGTTACAAAACTTTGTGGCTTAGGCAGATGACAGTACTGATCCTGGTTTTAGTGTTAGAGCCCATTCTGCCTGTAAAACCTGGCATGGATTTGCAAAAGTTTGGGAGGCAACAACATTTGGATAATACAAAGTCACTTTACAGCTATTCCTCTAGTGAAAACACTAGGTGTTACACAGTGTAAATAATGTATCTTACAACTTCTAATGTCAACAGATAAGTTGTCTCCTCAGATTCATCTGAAAAAGGTTCTAGTGAAGAATATAAGTGAACACAAACAAAATTTCAGTGCTCATGTCAGACAAAGACAGAGGACAACAGGCTTGAAACGCCCTTTAGATTAGAAGTACATTAAACTTTCGCAATGGAATTGCAAAATGTGCCCTGGAGACTTCCATCCGCTCCCAGCTCTGCTCCACACGTGTCCAGCCACAGACCTGCCCTGTGCTCCAGCTCGAGCTAAAAATGAGATGGGACCGTGCAGGAGAGAACTTCACACCAGAAGGTAAAGACACCTTCAAACTGTACCACTGAAATCTAAATGCAGATTTTGTTCAGAGAGTCAAGTACTCTCCCTAACTTCATAATCTCCTGGAAATGAGCAACCTGAAAAGGTTCAACCAAATTTTCTGTTTGTGTCTTGGGAGTATCATTAGAAGCTCCAAGCTGGAAGTAACATCAAAAGGTACGAATCAATCTGGCAGGATTCTCACAACTCCACTTACATGGATGAAATTACTTCTGTCCAAACTCAAGAATAACAGTATGGAGTTAAATATTTTATTAAAAATGTTTCTAGTCCAATAGAGGAAGCAGCAGACATATTGGACAAACTTTCTGATCACTGTAATGTAAAACCTCAAAATCTGACTTTCCATTTCATTGCCAAGCATGCAAACATGACTAACTTCCAAAGAACAGGGGAAAAAAAGGACTAGAATCTCAATTAATCACACAACATTTAGAACACACTGTTTCGCTATTGAATAGCTGGCATTTCTTGGAAATATGAAAGAAGAGCTGCTTTGAGATAGAGAATAATCTGCCGAATTCCCTTTAACCACACTGCAAAGCAGGGGATGCTCCAGAGGGATTTTGCATATGGGTTTTGCCTTGGGAAATGGTCACCGATCTGTTGGCTTCAATATTCAGCTTTCTGATCATTATTTCAGGTTGAAACCTAAAGTGAGGAAAACAAGCACTCACTCAGCTGGGGTGAGTAAACACTGTCACTTGAAGCCACTCATTTCTGTGGCAGGCAGCAGCTTCATCTCCTGCTCTCGGCAGTCAAGGAGCTGTGCACACTCTGCCCATGGGCGACGCAGAGAGGGACACACCCCGTAGGAGCCTCTCTCTTTCCATTAACTACAGAGGGAGTCCGAGGAAATTATACCCTCAGCTAAATTTAGTTATTGTGAATCCCCTTCCCACATTTGAGTACACTTCATACAGGCCGATCTCGCAGCAGGGAATGATTAGCTCAAGTTAAGCATCTGTCAATTCACTTTAATGAGCAATAACTCGTGGCAACCTGCCATTAGCTTCAGTTGAATAGCTTTTATTTTTAGCTGGTGTTGCTCAGATGCAGCTTCCATCCAACATGTGCTGGGAAAGCTGACATCCCAAAGTAGTCTCCAGGTCTTCGTTGTGCCAGCCAGAGTGTCAGGGCTCAAGAGCTGCAGTTCCTGGAGGTCAGAGAAAAGTCACTGCAGTTCTGGGAAAGTTTCAAAGAGTGAGATAAAACCAAAAGCCTGGAGAAACAGCACAGAGGCGCACGGTCCCCAGAGACCTTGCAAGAAAAGTTACTGAAATCCTGAGAGCGTGCTGAATGAGTGAGCTGGGTCTCCAGGGAGAGAAACAGCACAAGGGGAAAGCACAGAGAGAGAGAGCCTGCTGAAATCAAACATGACTTCAGTACTGTCCAAGAGTGCCTAGTGAGAGGAACAAATGCAGAAGTTCTCTATTGTATCTGCTGCTTCATGTGGATCTAGGCTTTTATCAGAGGTAACCATAGGGAGGGCAAGGGGAAGAGAGCAAGATGAGTCCTCAGGTGAATATAGGGCAGGGTCTCATTTCCTACAGAGGAGTGTTTAACTCAGGAGCTGCTGCACATGAAGGCAGAACATGTGTTTGTGCCTCCAAAGAGACCCTCAGGAAAGTGTTCAACTCAGCCCCATGGCACCAAGTGCTTGAAGAGCAGCTGAAACACCTGAGGTTGTTCCCTCTGAGTGTCCTGCTCTGCAATGGGTTTCCACAGCACAGCTTACAACTGTTATGGGTATCGACAGCTTCTCCGCTTGGAGGTTTGAGCCTTTTTGTCTCCATGTACCAGCCTAATTCATCCTGCTTCAGAGTCTCATCTGAGCCCCCACATAAGCTGCTGTGAATTCACAATAAAAATAATAAGAAAACAAATATTCAGAGTGAACCCACCAACCTGTTGGTGAGATACTCCTAGCCAGCTCCTATGCTAAAACACTGTTTTAGGAGACAGGAGTCAAGGCAGGGCAGCAACACCTTCAGGGGAACCTTGAAGCAACACCTCTTTAGAATAGGCTTTTACTGAATAAGAAGGTGTGGAAAAGCTCAGAAATAAAGCAGTTGCTCCACACAGCAGAGTTGGAGGCCAGACGTGCTATCTGTGTGATTTCATTCACCCATTCCCTTGCTTCAAGTTTGTGCCCAGCACAGGTCCCAGACCAGCCACGGGCACAGTGACAGCAAATCCAACACATCTGCTGGGAGTGCACTTCGGAGCAGACTTCCCGTAATGCCTCACAGCTGGGTGAGCAGATTGCTGAAGTCAAGAGGCACGCACTTCTTTAGTGAAGAAAGGAAATAAAAAGTCAAGACTAACAAGATCCAGAAAGGGCATGCTGGTTTTTTTTGAACAAATCAACATTTATTTCAATGTAGTGAAACAACTTGTTGAAGCACTTCTCTCAGTTCTACTTTACATTTCATATTTACACTGTCCTCGTTCTGTGACAAAAATAAAACAATCTCCAACCCTGAAGTTTCCAGAATAAGTGTCACTAGCAGCAAAAATAACAAAGCCTCAAACACAAAGCAAAAATCCCCCTTGATATATTTTGATGGGAGATTTTTGCATGTTCCATAAAAAAGTTTTAACCCTGAAACTTTATGAAAAGCTATATGGGATGACAAGGAGGAAAATGTCATGTTTGAAGCTGAACGAGAGCAGCATTTGCTGGCCTTTGCAAGTACACTGTTACTTTTAGCATAAGGAACTGTGAAATGCTTAGACACCCACATAGAAGCAGACTTTTTAACTTTGATCAAAGCAGTTCTGCTCTTCTGGGAGTGTAAGGGTACAAGAATTGGCAAATGCCATCTTTTATCCTAGATGTTGGGCACAAAAACAAACTTTATTACACATGGTTTCCAAGCAGCTGTTAGTAAAACACAAGCCTTATTCTTTTGTGAAGTGTCAAGGGTCAGCTTCATTCAGCAGCTTCCAAATTGAGCTACTGTAAGAATTTCGAAGTAATTTTTCAGTTAAATGACATCATTGCTAAGGTCAACTCTGCCTTATACTTGAAGTCGGCAACCTCTGTGATAAGGTGGATCACTCCATGGCTAAATGGGGGGAGAGGAGGGAAGACAGTGATATTTGAATATCATATTTAGGTCTCCCTACCTCAAAGGAAGCTGTGGCTATGTACCCAAACAATTCTCCACTGAAACAACAGAAGAGTATCAGTGACAAACTTGGAATTGGAAAAATAAAAAAAAAGCAAGAACAGAACCCAAAGCTTTTTGGGATAGGAAGAAAAACTGCATGTTGAGAAAGAAGGGATCGGTTATTAAACTTTCCAGGCACAGAGAGGGCTCGGAAAGCACAGAAAACAAGCAGAACAAACAAACACAACTGTGTGCATCTTAGCATCAGCTTCTTTTGCCAAATGCAGTAGCTTCCAACATTCAGCAGCTGCCTCTTGCTTTCTAGTGCTGTGGAGTTCTCTTTGGTACTTGGAGGCTGTGAGGAGCTCCGGGCAAAGAGAAAGTCTTTGTCCATTTACCAACCAATTCCAAAGGCGCTGATCTTGAATAACTTTACTAAGCAAGAGTGACACAGATGTCTAGGAAAGGGGACTTTTCACTTAGTAAAGTTGTGGTAGGTGCAGTGGAAACCCAAGGCAATCTACATGCTTGTCAATTTGTGCCTAGGTAAGAACAGAGTCCTCCATGAACGTCTCTCATTTGTTCACTCTTAAATTATTCAGGCTCTGACAGCCCCTGAAAAGAAAAGAACGGAATAAGGATAAGTTGCAGGTGGCGCAGGGCAGGAGCGGACACCACGTAACCACCAAGAACAACGAGGTTGGGGTGTTTGACGACAGACACACTGCAGCTGCAGCCTCCAGGGCTGGTGCCCAAAGCAGCTTCCTCCACACCCTCGTCCTCCAGAAATGCCAGCAGAAAATACAAGCTCACAGCAAAGGTACTGATTGGGATGAATTAAAAGTAGTAATGAATGAAGTCAATGCACACAGCGGTTTGGAAATAAAACACACAGATAAGAACTGCTGGTGCTTGTGACACTTTGCTCTTTGAACACAGCACAGGGAAATGGCTAAGCAGCTCGGAGACTTTTAACTGCACACTCAAGACTATCAGTTAGGCTTGTGGGAAGCTTTAATTCATTCAGCTTAAGTAGCAAAACCAGAACACCACTTGCTGTCCCATATAACAGGCTCACGCAATCTGCGTCTTGGTTTTTCGTTTGACAGCTCGGCAAGGAGCAGCTCTGTGAGGAAGCTTCCCTGTGATGCCAGTCAACAAGTTTATCAAATTTCAGGTGACAAAGTCACTACTACACTCTATCTGCGTCAGCAAGAAAGATGGACAGGAACTTGAAGTCTCAGAGAGCATCTGCTACATGGGAATAGGAGAGTTCGCTCTCTGCAGCACCCTGCCGAGGTCTCAGCCCTCTGAAGCTGTGCCAGTGCCTTGACCCAGACACCAGCCTTCCCAGTGAGGCTAGTCCTAAGAAACTGATTGATCGTGACTTCTGAAGGGCCCCACAGAGCCACCCACAGCTTTTATGGTGCCTACATCATTGCTCCTTACCAGCAGCCTCCTCATGGGGAAAAAAAAAAAAAATCTACATCCAGCTTTGCATAGATGTGGAAAGGTGTCCTGCATAAAGTGCTTCAATCCCTTCTGCATCACTGAGTCTCACTACAAACAGCTGTAAAAATGCTCTACCAAGCAACACGTCTAATAAACTTTCATTACAAAAGCCATCTTCTCTATTGCCGAGTGGTTACTTTCTTTTGGCTTTATCTTTCAATGGAAGCAGAAAAAAAGAAACACCTGAACACAACAGCAAGGACTAGTAGCAGAGGCTCTTTGATTCTACAAAGGCTTTGCTGAATACACGTGACCTGTTAGTGCATTTTAAGATATCTGATCACAGACATCACCTGCCTGACAGTTTAGTATCTCCAGGATAAGTGGCTGCAGTGAATTCAGCAAGCATCAGCCTTTCAATGTTTGTCTGGAGCTTGCCTTGCTGTAGGCTTGTCTTGGACACACTGCCAGATCGAAGTTTACAGCAACACAGCTCTGAGCAGCTACTGCCCTGCCAGGAGCAGCCTGGAATGCTCAACCCTGGGTAATTTCTCTGATACTAAGACAAAGTCAACTAAGATGCTGCTCTCTGCTCAGCACCTGCGCCCTGGCAGGAGCTGTGCTCTGCTACTGTGGAGCTGAAGTTACCACTAGCATCCAAAACATTTGACTCCTTCTTGCCTAAAGCTATGATTTTCCTTCTGCCGTCCCAGGAAGAATCCCTGTTGATTAATTCCATTTCCTAAAGAAATCTATTCCGCCTCCACATGCCTCAGCTGAGAGCGATGTTTGAATATTGTGTTGATCCTCAGAGTTCAAACTGTAGAAGGTACAAAGAATACCAGACTTGAGGCACTTCAATGGTATTCACTGTGAATCATCATTTTACATTGTACCACTCAGACACATTTGGATCCAAAATGCATTTGCATTTCTAATTAAAACAGATTACCATTAGTAACTAAAGAATGTCTTAAATCAGAATCCCTAGGCCATAAAAGCTAATTGCACGATGCTAAAACTGGAGTTCAAAAATATACATATTATACCCCCTGCAGGATTAATTAGGCAACATCTCTTCAAAAGAGTTCTCAAAAGTGTATTTATTCAGCATGCAGTGAAATTATACTGGTTGTGCAACACTTCCCATGGCCTGCTTTGGCTCACGCTCCCGTGGCAGCGGAGAGCTGGAGCCTTGTTCATCAGGGGTGCTCAGCATGGATAAACTGGATTCAGGACTGCAGTCAATGAGCAGGGACACACATGGGAGAGGAAGTGCTGCTCTGGCCACAGTCAACCAGCACCCTGGAACAAGGGGATCTCAGGCACGTGCATGATGTGCTCCCCAGGACATGCAGGCCTACAAAGAGGCTGAAATCAACTGGTCAATATGAATCTGGAAGCTGTAACTGCTGATGATCTGATGCTCAGTTGGTCACTGGTTTCCTACATGACCTCAGGGAAGGCTCTAAGTCCTGACTGAGCTGTAACGGGTTTTCAGAGAGGTTATGGCTGTACCACGTGTCTTGAGGATGTGAGAAGCCTCTGCTCACCAAAGCTGCACGTGCCTTATGAAGGGATGAGGAAAAAACCCAACCGAGCCTAAGAGGTCCTTGGCTGCTATAGTCTGTAGATGTAATTGTCAGCAACTCTCAACTGCATGAAAAAGTGTCCCCAGAAGATTTAGCTGTAGCTGGGGATGTGCCACTCCCAGCTTTCTTCTGTGCTCTGAGCTGTTTGCTCCAGATGAAAAATGAACATGGAAAAATTCTCAGAAAACGTAACTGTGGAGACACCTCCATGGTCACTAAATCCAGTCCCTTATCATCATGACCCACAGCCCAACACATTCCTAAATGTTTACTTCAATGTTTTCTTGTGCAAGTGAACAAGAGATGTTTGCTCAAAACTCACACATAGACTGTACTTGTGCTTTCCTGTACACAGCAACTTTAAATTTCCATGTACAGCTTACTTCCAATACAAAAGATAATAATGTCCAGCAGAAACCACCTACTGGTTCCTCAGGATGATGTTTGCTAATGGAGACCGTCCCAACAGGTCTGGCTCCCAGGCCTCACCCCTTACGGAACTTCACAGCCTGGAATGTCATTTCACAGGGGATCCAAGATTTCAAAGCTGTTGAGCTGTCCCAGAACTAGCAATGGCTGTACCACATGGGACAACCAAGGGCACTGGGGTGCAGTAAGGGCAACAGAATAGCAATTACTAATTCATCATGTGGCAACACACAAAACCAGAGACACACTTTTTCCATTTTCCAAAAGTAGCCACGGTTTCTGTATAGTAAAGGAGCACCAACAACCATTGGGAAGTACTGGGAGGTCAGGGAATAAAATCCAGTCAGGACTTCCTGCAACTTGATCTTATGTGTGCTACATTATCAAAAAATAAATGACCAATACATAAACTGAACTGTTACAATGGGTTTCTCCCCATCAAAAAGAAGAAACCCTATGGCTGTTCTATTATTAACTGCTGTAATTCAGCTTGCAGGTTCTATTTTTCATCTCATAGAACTTCATAGACATTTTCATATTTTGTCCTAATTATATGAATGGAGCCCAGGTGATGTGTGTGATTTCCAAGTTCTCAGCCTGCTGGGGAGAGCATTGTGGGGCTGGCCCAGGACAGAGGCTGAAGGAATGCAGGTCAAACTCAACAGGAGACCCAATGGGATGCACTAACTACCTTTAATTCAAGGACTGGTTTATGTTTCAGCATAAACAGCCACATCAAACAACAGGAGCTAAGAGCAAACACATTATTTTTTGTTTTGTGGTTTTCCAATGGCAAAGAATGGTCAATGGAGATGATTTCAAACTTACCTCATTAGAGATAATCTCATTATTTTCTAGTAATTCTTTACATGTCCTGAAGTCCTACTTGTGATCTATGCATCTTTTTTAAGAAAACATCCAGATGTGCTTCTATGGTTATATTAAAAAGGTGGCACAGAATTGCACGACACAGAATTGTGTGATGCAATATTAGCAACTGAACTCTTCTGCAATAGCAACTGATGCAGTGGCCAAACTGGCAGAAAATTGGATTTCCTTGCTGAACTGAAAACCACAGGATCTGTAGATCCCTGCTGTAATCACTAACTGCCCAACCAATTCCTTTCTTTTGAAAAGAAATTGCAACTTTTGCCAAATATGAAAATGCTTTCATAAAGCCTGTTAACAGACAAGAATTAGACTGAAATGTAACAGTGTTCTGGTGTGCTTGAGAAGTATCTTGATGCTATTTTTAGAATGAAAACTTCGGAATTCTGGGAGGTTTTAAGTTTGAAATGATAGATTAGTTTTCCTAATACACACACAAGTTTTAACAAGGTGTGTGCTGAAACATAACAGTTTGGGAAAAAAACCCAAACAAAATCCTTCTGGGGTCATGTGAAGAAACTGCCCTTTTTGTTTCACTTCAAAATGGAGAGATTTTATTTCAGCATCCGTGCATTGAATTCCTGAACAATACATTTATCTGGCACTTATTTTATAGGAAAACAGCATGTTTAATTAGCCCACGTCTTCACACTGAGCAGGGAGTTACCCAAGCTATATTTTTCACAATTATCTGTTCTCTTTTCCTAAGAATAAAGTCTCCTTTATTAAGGTTTTTGACAAGATGAATAAAGCCTCGTGGGTTCTTATATGCTCCTTGGAGTAAATGGGAAGTTTTGGAGCTTTGCCTGCATAAAAGCAAATCCCATGTTTCTTTAAAGCTGGACGAATTTATAGAAGTTGAAAATAACATAGCAATCTGAATAATAACGACCCTCACCACGTAATCACACCCAGACCAGTAACTGAAAGCTGATGTTTATAGAAGCTCTTGCTACCTCTTTTTCACACATGAATTAATATGTGAAAGTTTATTTTCTGTACCACTTTTGTAGCATCTTGTGTATAAGCACATGTCAAACGACTGCAAGATTAGTCACAACAGGGAGACATGAAGCCAGAGGTTGAGGAGCTAGCTTGTATCAGGAGAGTCAGAGCTGTCTAGCAGTGCATGCAACTTTCAAGAGAGAAAATAATAACACTTTTATTGCTTGGATCTTGGAAACTGAAAGTTGCTAAAGCATCCCAACACTGGCACTGACACGATAAATATTTGATTAACAGAAAGTGGCTGGTGGCAGATGAGAGCAAATAGAAGTGAGCACCCAGTCATGTGCAGCAACCAGCACTTCTGAAATGCTCAAACCTTCTGTGCTCTTGGACACTTTATATTTGACAGTAACACAGGCCCACTGAAAACATGACCTGCTGTATCAATGAGCAGGGTTCCTACCCTCAAGAAGCCCTCCTGCAAACAGGTAAGAGTTAACAACAAGAAGTAATCCTACAAGGAACTTGCTGTTCCCCCAGCCTGCCAGCAGCACAGTGGCCATGCTCCTCCTTCGACTGTCCATATTCAGGGGTTATTCACCAGCCCCAGGACTTCTCCTGAACTCCTCCTATGTGTCATTGCCACACAAATCCTAAGAGGCTCAGAATAGTGAGTCTATTTACCCCAAAAGACTGGCATGGGGACTGTCAGTCATGCTTTTGGGACATGCTTAACTGAGGACTGTGTGTGTCAGGAAGGTTAGAGCAGGTGTGAGAAAGCAGTTTCACACTAACAAAAAGAGTGATTTTTTTTTTCCTAACAGTATTCACCTTGTCACGTTAATCCTGCTTGCTCAACTGAGCAGCATTTTCATCAACTCTTTTGTCCCTTCCAATAACTCTCTGCTATGACCTATTCTGACTCCTGACTCAGCCTGCAGAGGTGGGAAAACACAGGACTTGGAAGAGATGTTCCTGTCATGGGCTAACCAGTTTTCTCTTAATAGAACTGGAAGGAAATAACAACAACTCTTGCAAACCTCTCCACAGCCATTTGCTCATGAATTTGCCAGGACAAAGAGCAGAGCTCAACTCTGGCATGAGAGGGAGAGAGACTGCCTACAGAGCACCAGTACACTTGATCCTCTTGACTTCGCTGAGATACAACTAATGAGCAACAGATGGACATCACCCAAGGAGTTTATCTGGGAAACCTAACAGTTTCCTCATATTTCTCATTCAAGAAAGACCAGGAAGCTAAGCAAGCTTTGGTTGACACCCTTTATTTTACTATTGTTTTCTCCTCTGCCTCAATTTTGACAGAGCTGCTTTGGCCATGCATTCCATTGTGCTTTACACAGTGCAACCATGGCTCAGTCTGAAGCACTAAATAAAATATGGTCAAATTAGGAAATGTTATGGGCTTGAATATATTACTGCAGATCACTTTCTTGCTACCACTCAGCACAAAGGTACCAGTTCCCTTAGCAAAGCTCTGCAGCTCCCTGTAACAATGTCAGCACCTTCTATAAAAAGCACCATCAGATCTCACTTTTTACCTAATGAAGAAATAACCTTTATTAATGTGCTGTTGACAGCCCTTGTGATGATGCCTGTTTTCTTAACTTCCAGTTAAGGCTCTGTTTCTGCCCAGCTAGGAAAGATGTACAGGATGGCTGACTAAGCCCCCTTCACTGCACAGAAATCATCATCACTCTGTCAAGACAAGCTTTCTTTGTTAATCTTACAGCAAAGATCCAGTAACAAATCAAAGATATAAGCATGAAGAAGAAAAGGAAGGAAAGAGAGAAAGAAAAAGAAGACAGTAAAACAGAAAATTGCAGAAAGAAGACCAAAAGTGTACAAGATAGGACTAGCTGGAGGGACAGAAAATTTAAAATAAGAGCTTTACCAGGAGCTTGGCACAAACAGAAACCCACTCAACCTTTCACCTTTAACACACTGAGATTTAAGGTTTGACATTCAGATTAAGTTTCTTTTGCTCTGAAATTAGAAGTTTGCATACAACCAGCAGCCTACTCAGAAGAGCAACTGCTCGAGGAGGCAGAGGATGTGTTCTTTATGGAAGCCAATACAGCACATCCATTTAAATACATCCTCCTGGTTTCTGGCTACCCTCAAGTAGAAAGCATACTATATTCTCACCTGAAGCCACACTGCAGCATAATACTACTCATCTGAACTCTAAAGTTATTCTGACAATTACTTTTAACCACAGATCCTCTTCTTTCTCTGTACCCGGTACACTCACAGCCAGCTCAAGTCCTCTAGGTGGGAACATCTGTCCCCTTGTGCTCAAAGAAAAGCATTTCCTACACCTTGTTTGTGCTTTCCACCCTCCTGGTGTCCCTTAGGGCAGTGAGATCCCAGCATGCTCCAGTTTGGGCTAGAATTGAATGAGTTGAACTACTGCAAAAAATGTCCTCTAAATAAGGCCCTGGGTTTAAGGCAGCACACAGAATTTAATTTCCAGGTTAAATCTGAGACAATGGTAGTCTTTACAGCTCCCTGTGCACCAGAGCCTGGAATTCAGTCTCACCCAAAGTCCACGTTCCCACTCACTGATGAGCTTCAGAGCCCTGTGCAGAAGGTAGTGCAGAGGAATGGCACTCACACACTGGACTCCGCTCTGTGCTTAAAGGCAACAAAGTTTTCATCTTCTCACATCCAAAGCATGCAGCTGAACATTTGCTTTAGAAAAGACATTTCACAAAGCAGGAATCCCTCCCATCTCTTTATTTGCTCTCTTTTCTCTTTTAAAATAATCTCTAATCTGAACCATGCAGATAACTGAGGAGATAGACTTCATGTTAAAAAAAAAGGTATATTCAATTGCAAATCCTAGGCTGATTTCTAAGGAGAGTTCAATGACTTTCTAGCTATGAGAAGACCATCAGAATTTGAACCCTCTTACCAGGAACAGTTTTGCAGCATTAAGAAGCATCCTGTTACACTAGGTCACTTTGCACTTCTACATTTAGGAGATACAGCAAAAAGCCTTGCTTGCACACTCTTGGCTTAGTAAGGTCACTGGCCTAAAGGCTGTGCAAGTGTGCTGCTCCTAACTTACCCCTTTTTATGGCTGAAAGCAAGTGACAGACTCTTGCTCTGAGGCACTCCTATATTAGGATTCATATCTCTCTATACTGCAGAACAGACCAGTAGTCCTTATTTAGTTCCTGCAGGCAACTATTGGGGTTAGAGCAAAATTGCAAATGGTATTGTCACTTGCTTCCTTTGGATGGATCCCAACAGCTCTGTACATGGGCAAAGCTGACAAGATCAGAAACTCACCAAGAGAAACAAGCAAAAAAGCAGCATCAAGATCTCTACTGCTCAGAGTACAGTGGAATACTAATGCAAAAGAGTTTGAGTCATCTGTCAAAATCCTTCAGAGAAATGCCCAGTTACACAAAACTTACGTATTTCATGATACACAGGGGACCTCGGGTTTGAGTTTTTTCAGCTCTGCATTATTGCTGCTATTTAGGAGATCAAGCATCCACATCACTTCCAAGCTCCATGGAAAGCAATGATGCAGCTCATACCAACTACTTGAGCACAAAACCTGTGTTTGACACAGAATGCAGGCTCATCTTCCCTATTTCTCTCACAGGACAATTCTTATTCATACAACAAAACCTACTGAGCTGTTGCAAAAGATCAAGATACATCAGGCACTAGCACCAGGAAAAAGCAGAGTTGAATTTCCAATGGAAAAGGTAAGGTCACTTATGGGTCAGCACTAAGAATAGCTCCGAGATGCTTCACCCTCATCTTAAATACAAACTACTGTCACCTATTTGCACTGCAAGACTGAGATCAGTGAGAAGCCTTTGGATGAACAGTGTCCTCCCCAGGTGATCGCTGACAACACAGAATACATGAAGTTAGAGCTTTAAAGCTCTGGCTGCCGCATTAAAACCTCTCCAAGCTTAATGGGAGAAGCTGCCAACAAGGGCACACAGATGTTGTAATCTGGGGCACCTGAATCCCTTGTCAAATGTCAGGTTTGGTACCTGCTTAAATTCAGGGAGTATTTCCACTATCTCTGGTTTTCTTTAATAAATACAGAATGACACACAGCCTTTTAGAACTTTTTGCCCGAAGTTTGCAACCAAGGATAACAATCAACCTGTATCACAAAACACCTTTTGTTACCAACCCAGTAAACTAGAACTGCAAACACAGTTAACATTTCAACCGGAGACAGAAGAGGCAGCTGTTTCCCCTTCCCCCTTCTAGAGACCTCTGTAGGCAGGACAGGCAGCAGGGAGATTTTAATCCGTTAGAATCAACATTTTCAACACCAGAGCTCTGTCAGAGAGCTTGAATACTGCTCCAGCCTGCTGCATGGGCCAACACATTAAAGCACAGGCTGTCCAAGAGACTTGGCTTTCACAGTGGGTTGGTACCACAACCTTTCTGCAGGCAGCCCTACCCCTACAACCACATTACATGTTCCTTTCTAAAGGCTGCAAAACAGCGGGGTGTTGTTGTGCACTGACCACAAGAATCACTTCCTTGGCAAGGGGTCTTGAGTTCTCCCCAGGCTCAAAAAGATCACATCTTATGAAGTAATGGCAAACTCCATCACCAACTAGTTTGCTGCTGTCACCACATAAGTGTGACTAATTCAGTAACTGGGGAAAGAGGGCTCCTGCATTGCAAATGTGTACCTCAAGAAACGAGTAAGCCCACCCGTCCTCAATGTCATCTTTATCTGCTCTTTATTTGGGTTCCAGAGTTACCAAAAGACTGCATGTGAAAGCTTTAGTTATTAAAAAAAAAAAAAACCAGGGCACAAAACAAAAGCCAAGTTTTGTTCAAGACATTTTGCTTGGCCATTCAGAGAACAGGAAACATTGAAATACCACAAGCAGATCCTTGAAAAGCCTCACATTATCCAGAACAAGTCCAAGAGCCATATCGCAGCATAAAGACTGCAGGCTGCAGAACCTTCAGTCAATGCATCTGAGCTGCGCTGTTCCACATAAAAGCCAGATTTTGATTTTATTTTTATAAGGCACTCCAGCTGCCCTGGCTTTCCCACATCTCTCAGCATTTCAGCTCAGCCAGCTTCCCCAGACCTTCCCCCATCACCATTCAGAGATTTGTGAACTGTGAGAAACAGATGTTCTCAAACCATTTTGCTCGTACTCGAGCCCAAGAAAAACTAGAAAGGAAAGGGGGAAAAAAAAATCATTTAAGGAAATATTTCTCCCCGCCCTATTGACCCTACAGTCCCAGGGTGTTTTCTACGAGCAAGATAAAATGTAAAACTCTAACAGTAAAACTGTATCAACTCCTGCCCTCTCGCTCGCGGTGCCCGTTACCGGCTCACCCGCC
>VXAX01005820.1:325215-396869 GCA_013399835.1 Leptocoma aspasia | reverse complement strand
GGCACCGCTGTCCCCCGCTGTCCCCGAGGCCGGGGGCACCGCTGTCCCCGAGGCAGCCAGCGGAGGGACGCTGCCCTGCCGAGAACACCGCTGAGCCCCCGACCCCCCAGCAGCCCCCCGGGACGGGCTCCCCACGCGCGGGCCCCACCGACCTGTGCAGGAGCAGCAGCAGCAGCACTTCGCCAGGAGCCATCCTACACCGGAGCGGGCGGGATAGCCGCGCCTGCCCGCTTTCATGCTGCCTTCGGGCTGCTCATGGCAAGGAGCNGGGGCTGCGGCCGGACCGGGCTCCGCCGCTGCTTGGAAGGGCAAAAAAGAGTTTTCAGGAGGAAGAAATGCAGAGCTGCGGTATCTGCGCCCGGGCAGGCGGCATTCAGAGACCGGGAGCGAGAAATAAAAACTGCCTGGGAGGAAGTTTGCTAAAGCTCTGATACTTTGCGGATGGGGAGTTTCACCAAAGCCTTTAAAAGGCAAAACTTGTATTGCTGTGGGTTTTGTTTTTAAACTTCACAATGTTCTTGGCTTCCCTCCCCGCCCCCAGTGCCATTCCTTAACTTAAGCATCTGACAGCTAAAACTCTTTACAACTGGCTGAAAGTACTGCCCAGCCGGCTGTGATCCCGAGGGTTCTGCCTGCTTCCTGCCTGCTCAGCAGCAGACCGGCCTGAAGCACTGCACAGGGAATGCCTGTCCCTCTGGCACACGGACCAAGACACTGGAGATCCAGAGGCACAGCTTGCTTTGGAAGGTGCCAGACTGTTGTGTTAGGATTTCCCACGTAAAACACAGAAACGTGGAGGTGCCAAAACCATCCCGAACCTTGCTGGAGGCAGCTGGTAGGAGAGGTCGGGCAGGATTCCAGAGCAACAGCATCATAGTTTTGCACTCTTGCATCAAAAGCTGAACAAAACCAACAAGCCACTTCTCCCAGGCAGATATGGGTGTTGAGAGGGAAGGTCAGAGGGGAGATGTGCCACGCTTTGTGCCACTGTGTGCCAGGGCCTCAGCCTGAGTGGGCACAGCTCTACTGGTGCCACAGACTGCTGATTGGGTTAAGGCTTTTGGCAATGGCTTTGGGGTAAGTGCCACTCCCAGGGGGGCGAAGGCCATTTCTGGACAGGAAGGGAGGGGCCACGGCAGAGTGCTCACAAACCCACCTCAGGCTGCACCTGTGTGGTGCGTGCTGTTGTGCAGGGGCAGGCCTGGACGGAGTGATTCCATGTAACCCTTGGGTGGGATCGTGTAGACCCTGAAGGACTCCTGGCGGAAAGACCCCAGTACCTGGTGCCAGGAGAGGGACAGAGGCTGTCCCTGAGAGACTCCCTCCATCACACTGACATGAAACCTTCCTGCTTCGCTTCTGGCTGCTCTGCAGGAGCTGTTCTTTGACTACAGCCTCACTGGAAGGACTGACAACCTTGTAACACGCCTGAAGCATGCAAATTTTCCTGCCAATGCCCTTGAGCACCAAGGTGTTTTCAGTATATGAGAACAAAGGGCTCTGTAACTGTTTCCCATTTGCTGTGTGTTGTGTCTTTCTTTGACTTGGGTCTTTGCCTATCTGGGAGCTGCAAGTGAATGTCTTGAGGGTGCACTCAGAGCTCTTGTGCCTGTAGTAGGGAGATAATATGTCACACATGAAGCAGAAACCACAGCTGCAGCCAGAGAAGAAAAAGGTGGGCTGGGAACCAGCTGGGACACCCTCACGTTCTGCACCTCTTCCTTTCTGTGTTTGTCCCTGCCATGGCTCTCCAGGCAGCAGCTCAACTCAGGTCCTCTGAGTTATTCAGGAAACTTGCAGCAGGGCTCTTCTGAGAAGGCAGCTCCTCACTTCTCTGCTTTCTACTTTGAACTGCATCTCTCTTTTCTAACTCACCCTTGCATAGCATGCCCACCTCTTGCCCCATGGGCTGGCTGCCCCCACCTGATCTCAGCCTGCTTTGTGCAAACAGAAAAGGGGTAAGGTCTTCACTGGAATTTCACTGCTCATGTGGCATCTGCCCAGACCTGCAATACAGGACCTGAGGAAGGAGCATGCCATACACAGTGCCTGGTTTGCCAGATCCCAACTCTTGGTTGGTTTTAAAAATCATCTTAAGAAAATCTTTAACACTCCTCATTTAAGAAACTAGGAAACAGCCTAAGCTGTTCACCTCTAGCATTCCACCTCTAAATTCCCATGACTCCTGGAAGAGTTGTCTGCCCTGAGGAGCCTTGTGGGTTTCTTCCAGCTCAGCATATTCTCTGATTTTGTGTGAGCCCAGCAGCAGGGCCTGGCATGCTGGGGGGAGCTCAGGGAGGCAGGGGAGAACTGGGCTCATAAGAGCCATCAGCTGAGAGCCAGAGTGGTGGAAAACCATGGAGAGTGTGCCAGCAGAGGCACCACAATAACCCTGCCAGGGAATGAGGCTTTGCTAAACCAGCACATGGACACGGCATCTGAGACTGTGAGGAGGGAAGCAAGGTTGTAGATCTTGTAATTGCAGCCAAACTTTAAAACATAATTAAGGTGCAATTTCAGGTCTTAAAAAAACTCATTCCCTAATTAAAACAGAATTGAAGTAATTATTGTGGGAGGAAGCAGGCTCTGCCCCTCCCCAATCTACAGTTCCAGCAGTGTTGTGAAGGTTATCTCTATAAAGCTGCTCTTTAGAAACACATACATCCACGCATACTCACTGATGAATGAGACGTGGAATAAATATTTCACAAAATAAGGCTGAAATAACCACACCATATCAATTAGCTCCTATAAAGAAGAGGCGGATACATGCTGTGGGCAGTCTAGTTCAGCTCCAGCCCTAGCTGGGAAAAACATCTGTCAGAAGCAGCAAATGGGCACTTTGCTGCCAACTGCACTGAGTCTTTAGCTTCCAGTGGGGAATTCAGCCTTTGGGACGTAGAAGTGTAGCAGAGATTGTGTGGGGGATGGAAATCTGTATGGCCCACTTGCCCAAGGTGAAGGGCAAGGAGCTGCTTGTCTGGGACTAGAGGATTATTGGGCAGGATGGATTTATGTGACTGTGGTCCATGAATTATCAGTATGTTCTGAGAAGGAAAAGATCCCTGCCCCTGCTCTAACCTGTGCCTGAGTCAAAGAACAGAGTAACAGAATGGTTTGGGTTGGAAGGGACCTTAAAGGTCATCTTACTCCAACCCCACTGCCATAGGGAGGGGCACCTTACACTTAATCATGTTGCTCGAAGTCCCATCCAACCTGGCCTTGAACACTTGGCAGCCACAATGTCTCCAGGCAATCTCTTCCAGTGCCTCACCACCATCACAGCAAAGAATTTCTTCCCAACATCTAACTTAAATTTCTCCTTTTTTACTTTAAAACCATTCTCTCTTACCTTATTACTATCTGCCTGTGTAAAAAGGCACCCTCCCTCTTTGCTATAAACCCCCTTTACTGGAAGGCTGAGTCACAGGAGTTCTTTAAGGAAACATCTCCTGGCACCACTCACCAAATGCTCCAATCATTACCTGCAGTGGAGTGAACAAGAAAATTTTATAGCCCTGACTGGCTGCATCTGAAGCTGAGTCTATTAGCAGTGTGCCTGCACCATGGGCCATGTGTGCTGCCCTGCCCAACACCAGTGATGGATGGGAAGTCATCTCAGTCTAATGTCAGGATGACAAGGAAATTACTTCTGTCTACTCTTAAATACTCCTTTAGAAATTCCCCAGGCATATGAGTTACTTTCATATGAAATCTGAGATAGTCTGTAAAAAGTACTGTTGTTGTAGAGGGGAAGTAAGTTCTAATAGTTTTACCCAGCCTTCCTGAGAAAAATTTGGGGTGAAAGATGGAAAACAAACTTTTTCACTGCCTTCAGTGCTCCCTCACACCTGCAGCAGTGATTTTATTTTCTTAGGTTATGAACTGAGGGATCTATCTGAGGCAAACAAAGGACAAAATAACGAGGGGATGTAAACTGGCATGGCTTCATTTTGGGTCAACACAAATGCAGTGAAACACGCCTGGCCCAGATTGCCCTGGAGGTCTGTAATGCAGAACAGCAGTGACAATATTTCTCTCATAGTAACAGGTGCTGTTTCCTTCCCCCCATCACATGCATAGGGAGATGAATAATGTAATAGCTGTCAGGAGCATCTGTTCATTACTTATGCAAGTCAATCCTACATTGTGCTTTAGGGTGTAAAGTGATCTCTGCAGAAAATCCATCCCTGTGGACATCACTATCACAGAATAAGATGTACTACGGTTGATTTATTTTTTTAATCCAATGAAGCTTAAGCATTAGCTACCCCTTTCTTAGGGAGGAATAGCAAACCAACTAGCTAACAGAAATAACTGATGGATGGCAAAAGGAAGATGGATTTATACAGTTTTAAAAACATAATTTAAATATTTGATGTGGCTTGCAGTGTCAAATTCAGATAGTGCAAAGACATGCATGATATTTAAGTTTTGCTAATAGGGAGTTAGGTACCTCTACAGAGCAATTCAGAGGGTGCAGGCAGGACAATAAACATGGATGTTCTGAAAACCAGTGAAAACCACCAGGACTTAGTAGAACTTGTTTTTGGATTATGATCTTGCTTCAGTTCATGGAGAAATCAGGAGTTACACTGCAGCTTCAGGAGCCCAGTAGATGCTGATTTCATTATTCATTCTGTCACTTGCTTTCTGGGTGACTTTAGGGGAAAAAAATTACCATTTCATGCCTCAATTTTCCTATGTGAAATAAAAGGATATCAGCATTTCACATTCCCTTTAAAGTAGTCTGAAACAGAGATTAGACATCCTACACTGAACAACAAGAAGAGCTAACTGTCATTTTAACTATGTCTTGAAATGAGTGTGGCAAAATATGGCTCTGGCACTATTGGCCTTTGGAATCAGTATTAAAAAGCACCTTGATCAATATGTCTTGTCTGCAAATGCTACTTGCAAAACCAGGTAAATCTGAACAACTGGAGGGAAACAGATTGGCAGAGTGAAGCAGTCCTTGCTCAACCAGCACATTTCAATACATTATTCTTGGCTCTGGCTCCAGCTATTTTCAACAGCACTAAACATTCATTAGATTAAATCAAATGAACCACATTCTTTAAAAATAGCCAGAGCCTTGTTGTGCCAGTTGGAAAAAACAACAGTTTTATTGGGTCCTAAAACAGATAAAATAAATTAAAAATAAATAAATAAATGGAGTCATATTCCCTCCTGGTGCAAGAGAGCACAACTCCAAGGAGAGGCTTTTGGCTCCTCAGTTCAGCACAGTGGTAGGCAAAAAAAAAAAGAACATTCTCAACTAGCTAAAGCAAACAAATTAAGAAGAAATATAGACAGTACAGCACAACCTCCACGCTGAACTGCAATGTAGGCATATGTTCAGCAAATGTTAGGCTATATCATCCTTATCTCTCTGCTGTGGATATCAGCAGTGGATTTATGGCAGCTTAGAAGAGTTGCCATGACCTAACAGCATCCTGGCACACCAACTCTACTGTAAAGGCAAAGGCCACAGCCAGACCTCTCTGCTCTGCTGTGATGGACCTCACCTTTACATACTGCTCACCCACCTCTCCCAAACAGCACAAGCCCCCATGGACACCAGCCTTTCTTTCCTTATTTACAACCCCTCTTTTCTCTTTCTCTGCATTCCATGAAGGAGGAAGATCTACAGAAGAGAAGTTGCTTGAAGACTTATCTCGAAACTATCTTACAAAGATCATCAAGTAAAGGATGACTGTCGAGCAGACCACAGAATAAGATACACATATTTGCTTTCATGTGTTTCAGTCTGTTTCAAGGGTATTTAGATTTGCTCCCCAAATATTCAGGTAGGTACAACCCAGGATAGTTTCACCTGCTTTCAAAGCAGAACACTCCTGCAGAATACATATGCCCCTTCAACCTCCAGCCTAACTTTGCCTCTCAGAGATCCCAGAACAGATTCCTACATTGTGCAGTTCCTCTGGTTTCCTGGGCACAGGACCAATTCTCCTATATATACAGCTTCTTCCTAAGCAGTAACCATTTGCTGACAGTGAGTTGCTTAAGAAAACAGTTACAAGCTGGTGTAAAGCAAAGCCCTGTTACTGTCCTCCCTGACCTCACTGTAGGCTCACCTGCCCCTGGACTGGCTCTACCACTTCAACAAGGTCTTGTGTGAGCAGAGGGGACTTTTCTGACCTGCCAGCAGTACCACCAGGTGAGTTATGCTCAGATGAGGCTGCAGCAAAGAGCCTCACCTCACAAACCAGTCTGACCTGAGAGGCCCCAAAAGCAAAACCACACACCACATTGTGTTGGTACACTATTGATTGGTTGCTGGGGAGCTGTGCTGGATGGTGGGTATCCTGAATGAGCTACTGGTTAGAATAAAAAAAACCCAACCCTTTAGCAGAAAAGAGTGAAATAAAAATTTAAAGCAGGTTTGTGTTTGTTTCCTGAAGCACTTATCTCCATTAGAACAGAGACATATCTTAGGGAGTTACAGCAATACCCAATGACAGAAGACAAGAAGCATTAAAGTGCTGCCTTTTGGACACGTTTTGGCTCCTGTCTCACTGTGTTGGGCCTCGGTGGGGAAATTAGGAGCCTATCTCAGCCCATCATAGTCTGCTTTCCAAGACACACAGGAGCCTCACCCACTGGTGCATGACAAAGGTGAGCTGTTCTAGCAACTACAAACTAACAGTGTAACAAAAATATATCCTAGCCTGCTTGTCCCAACTTGCCTGAGGTTGTTCTATTTGGATGGTAGAAGCCACAGCTGATTTTCCTTTGAATGCCATTTCTTTTTCTTTAGAAAAAGTTGTTACCTGTTTTGGTTGGTTTGTTTGTTTGTTTAATGGAAGAGTATTCAGACTATTTTCCTGAGATGCTCTGTGGCAAATTGCAAGTCCTGTTCATCACCTTTCCCGCACCCAGTACCCAACACAAACAGGGTTCAAGGCAAGCTAAAAGAAAAATTAAAAAACTGGCACTTACTATTTGCTGCTTAGGGGGGGAAATTTTCTCTGTTTGGCCAATCTGGAGAAATTGCACTCGAATTAAATTCAATGTCAGTATTCTAAAAGCTTATATTTATTTGGGCCAAATTACTGCATTGACTGTATTTTCCACTTCCCTTTTATTCTAAGGTAAAAAGAATGCAGAGGAGTTCTTACCAGGCAATGTTTAGGATGGCAAAGCTTTCTGATTTACAACACCAGATCTAAGACAAGCACAAAAGAATCTGTAAAGCTGCTATTGAAACTTATGGTGGGTATAAATAACAAGGGCACACATAACAGGGAGCCTGCTGTGCAGAGAATTGAAAAAAAAAAGTTTTAAAGCTATTTTTATCAGATGGTGGAATGACTGGCTAGAGAACAGCCTTTCTTTTTTTCAGTGTGGAGCACCTCTGCCTGCTTTCATTCTTTGGTGTCCATGTACCAGCAGTTAGGATATTTTGGGGATGTTAGCTCTCTGACAGACAGGATTTCTGCTGATGTTCTGTACAGAAATGCTGCTCCTGGGAATGCCAGTCTAGCACCAAAAACTCTGGAAATCCCCCTTCTGCTTGGTACCACCAGACATTGCCAAAAGCTGGATTTCTACACATTGGAATTTCCAGTCACCACATGACTGAAAACCCTCTAGCCTTTCTGCAAGAGGGACAAGTACATGATGTCATGGAGCACTTTTTAATTCCTATGTTCAGGCAATCTCTTGGTATGTAACAGTTCCACATTACATGAGAGTTCCATGAGCACTTTGGGTTGTCAAGAGCCAACAGTCCTGCCAAATTCCTTTGGTGCCTTTTCTGTCTCTCCCAGGTGCCTGCTCCTTCCTGCTGCTTCCCCTGTGCCAACAGAAATGTTTGTGCAGCCTCACAGTGAATCTGATCTGCAAGTGGATCCAGGTTAAAATTAACCTAGTGGGGAAAAAAAGGTTTGTTTTAGCCCAGATTAGTTCCTTGATCTGCCTTCCTTCTCCTGTCATTATTGCTCAGATTTCACTGCAAAGGCCTCGAGCAGTGTGGCTGTTGCATCACCTGTACTGCTGTGCTGTCTCCTGGTCTGGGTGATCCCACTCACTGTGCTGGATTCTGCCTGCTCAGGTAGGCACAGGACATATTCCTGATGCTCAGGGAGGTTCAGCCTCCTGGTGTGAGACAAAGAGGGTTCTTCCAGCTGGCTGACAATCTTCTGCTCAGCTAAGAGAAGCACCAGCCCCTGGTGCTGCTGAGCTCAGGCCTGTCTCTGTTGTGCCTGCATGTCCTGTTTTATGATGGCAATCAGAAGCTGATGGGAGAGGAATGAGCATTTTTTGCATTTTTATGTGCAGAAAGGCACATCTTTGGAATAATGAAAGGCTGCAGCAGATTGAACATTGCAGAAAGTGTTGAGGTCCCAGGTGAGGGCTGTGTCCCAGAAGTTGTCCTGGGGAGCAGCACTGTGTGTGCACAGCACAACCACAGCAGATCTGTCTGAACAGATGTGCAGTGGCCGTGAGGGTTACGGGGTCTAAAGCCTGAGCTACCTTCACCAGCCATCCGTGCACAAAGCTTTTTTCTATAAGGTTTTTCACAGGTCAGATTGGCACCAAGAGCACCCAGATTGTTTCACCCTGCATGAAACCTAATTTGACTTTTCTAGTCAGTGAAAGGAAGAATGTTGTTATTTCACTGAGTAGCAGTCCTGCAGAGTTAATAAGTTCTTTGGTGTTTTTCTGAAGAATGCTATTTGGTTCTTAAAGCCAGAATCTGTTCCCTGGTACCTAAATGCAATTCCCACAGATTTCCAAAGAACTAGATGTATGTTCCTTGGCAAAATGCAGCTATTAACTTGAAATCCTGAAGATACATGAAATCTACAGAGAAAATAAAGAGCTGGGTACAGTCTCGAAGTAAAATTGAACTGTACAAAGACCTAAAAATACCTTTTAGAAGTGTATCTTGAGTTCAAATATTTTGGTGATCCTCCCTAGTTTAGGAAATAGAAAAATGCTCTTGAAATACGATCACTGGGTGCTACTGTTGAATTTGTAATGTTTTTAGCTTGCAAAAGCAAACGGCAATAAAAAAACCCTGTCATTTGGCATCAGGCAATATAATGTTATCGATGAGAAAAATGGAACCCCAGGTTAACTTCATGAAAACAGGCGTTTCCTACACTCATGAGCTGCAAATTGTCTTGCTAAGGAGAAGAAGTCAGGGCTGTTTTATCCGTGAAGTGTTGGATAGTGTATGACTACTGTTTTCTTGGAAGGCATACCTTTAGTGAGGCTGGAGGCCATCCCAATCTTTCCTGCAATACGCAAGCAATTATCTCTATGCTGTGTAAAATTTAGTTTGTATTTTGCAAACTCTGTGAAGAAGTAAAAAAAATACTTATTCAACTGCATTAAAATTCTGCAGAATCTATGACTGTTCAAAGCATATGAAGAATATATGATACAAATGTAAAGTAGCACCCTCTAATAAATGCTTAAGACATCCAAAGACAAGAATGGTTTAACATCTGTTTTCCTGTTCTAGATTGTGAGAGACTTATTTAAACAGATTTAAGGAAAATGCAGTCAAATATGGACTCTGCCTTCAAGAAAAGAAAAGCACAGTTCTGGAGTTAAAGATAACATTGTTATAAAGAAATAATATTCTTTATGAGACCAGCTAATATGAATAGGAAAAGATACACTGGCATTTATGTAAATGACCCCCTGTTCTAGACTTTTAGACCATCATAAGTTGCAATAACATTAAGTCTACTTTCTAAAATTTGGGATTAATCTGAACTAAGCAAATTTGACATTGTTTCAGGCTCTTTTGCAAAATGTGTAACCTGGGAATAAGTGCTCTGACAAAATGCTTGTGTAAATGACAGGAGAATCAGGCTTCTTGTGTCAGGATCAATATATCAAATCTGTGCAGTGTGCTGAAGCAGATACACAGAAACATAATTTCTATTACTGGAAATACATTATTTAATACACATGTGCTTTGCATCACGGTTTGCCTATTTCTGGCTCAGATCTGTCAGGGAAATGGGATTTTTAGCAGAACTAGTTCACTTCAAAACATGCTTATAAAATAGTTTTTTAAGATTAGCAACAGAAAGATCAGCCCAGCAGTACACAGGCCTTACAAATACCACATTAAGGATTAGTCCCTTTAACTGTCTGGAAGCTGAAAGAGTGGGAGGCAACATTTTGGGGAAACCAAAATCATCAGTCATTAGTATTTGTCTCACTGCAATTCTTGCAAGGACCAGTAGTTATAGGTTCAGTCTTTGTGGTGGTGCTGTTGAAAAGTACATCCACAGTTTGACATTAAATTAGTAGGGATGTCAGGCCTGAACCTGGAACCAGCAGTTTACTTTTCCTTCGTGCTTAAACTTCTAAAATTTCAGGGAAAAGGATCAGGTAGTAAGTTACAGAATATTAAGCAAAGCAGAAAACCCTGAGGAACACAACAATGAGTGGTGCTGCACTGAAGCTGGTTACACAGCAAAAAAGCCCAGGCAAAAAACTCCCATCCCACTCTTCACCCCACAGTCCTAGATGGATTATGGTTCAATGTCCATCTGTGAAAATGCTAAATTTAGTCTGTTCTCAGAGGAAACACAAGACACAAGTCATGCACATGCTCCCACTGATCTGTGAGGATGACCTTCCTGTCAGCTCCATGGGCCAAGAGCTGCAGCACCCCCCCCTCCTCACCTCATCACTACTGTATTTCAAGACACACGACTAAATACAGAGGAAATAGACTGTACCCAAGGAGCTATTTTTATACCCTTCCTCTGGGTGCTTGGTTTTCACTGGTGGGGCAGAGGTGTGGGGATGCTCTGGCTGCTGGCTTTGGGTCAGAGCTAGTGTAAAACCTGGTGGTACAAACTGAACTGCCTGCTTGCTCTGGTGTCTCTGCACTGCACTGAGGCACCGCAGCTCCCACGGGGAGAAGAAACAGAAGGCATCTATACAGTTCCTTTGCAGTTAATAAAAAGAATATTCAGACAATTTTCAGCAGATGCCTCCCCTGGCTAACCGTGCAGAGCACTTTGGATAAACCCTGACCTGATCTCTTGACTCTGAGTACCACAGCAGGAGAGCTGAGTCCTTTCTCAGCACAACAACCAAGAGCTACATGCTCAGACTTGTGAGCACCATCTGTGGTGCTTCAAAGGCTCCTCTCTCTGCTCTGATCCTGCTAACGTGAGGGAAGGCTGAGCTCTGCCACTCTATGAACAGATACATGCTGGGATCACTGGAGAGCTGGGGACTGGTTTAGAGTCAGGAAGATGCCTCTGGGTCTTCCTAAGGCCAAATAGGATGCTGCATAGCCCACGTGACTCTAGAAAACTATCTCAATTAATTACAAGTCTAATATTTACTCAGTAGAATGGTCTTTGTGATTTCCCAACAGCTGGGACATCAATATGTGAGCAATAAAAATTAAAGTGTCCTATTTCAGCATGTGTTTGAAGACAAGCTGGGAAAAAAAGGACTGATGCAGTCTTGTTTGTCAGCATGTATGCTCAGCTGTAGTCCTCTCAGACCATCCTCTCTCAGACAGCTTGTGGGGCCAGGAGAGGGCTGTGGCCACCCACTCACCCATCACCTGAGCAGCCAGGGGCCAGCTGGGACCTCCCGTTCATGAGCTGCAGCTGAGGAGGGAAGTTCTCACTTCTCTGCAGGACAGCAAAAGGCTTGGCTTGTATCTTGATTGACTTATCCTGGCCCTGAAAAGCATGGGCTGGCCCCAGGAAAGGAGGCTGGGAAGGCAGGCAGGAGAACCAGGAGGGCACAGAGAATTTATGACCCTGGTCTTCCTCAAGGGCTGTGCAAGGAACTGCAGTCCCGAGCCTGACACAGAGAGGGATAGCACTACTGAATTTCTCTCTAGTTTCCTTGCCAGGCCAAGTACTGGGCCCTTTGGCATTCTTGGCGAGTCTCAGTGGTCCATAGCATTTTAAATTCCCTCTATTTCTCTTTTTTTTCAGTGATAAAAACAGCATAGATGCTGTACTGTGAAATTTGGGGTTAAGCTGACAGCGACTATGTGGATAAATTTTACTCACCCCTGTCAGAAGGGGAAGCAAAGGCAAAGTAAACAAGAAAATTTGCAGGCCTTCTCTCTTTTAAACAAAGAATCCTGTGTTTAAAATAATAAAAATCCACTGTACAAAAGCAAAGCAACTTCCCCCAAAATAGCCTTTCCTGTTTTATCAAAGCATTCATCAAAGTTGTCCTTCTCCATAAAAATAAAGTTCCAGGTAGAGTACTGGAGGCCTTTTGTTTTGACTAGATAACTGAAGCTGAAAGAAGCTGAAGCAATAAATGTAAGTGACTTTACTGGTACCTGGTATGCCCCCATGGCTGAATGTAGGTGTTACTATCTAGTGATGCTATACTGAAAATAAAAAAAAAATGAAGCAGAAATACCACATCAGTGAAATAGGGCTATTCACAAACCATGGAAGTGTGGCCCCAATAGCCTGCACACTATCTGCACCCTGAAAGCATGGCCCAACAGGTAAAACCCCTGCTAGAGCTACAGGCACAGTGATATGAATACCCATGCACAGATAGGGCTCATCCTCTCAGCCTTGGCTTGGCTTACCCCTTAGACACAATGAAAATCAGATCTCATCACCCATATTGCTATGTTCATTTTTTATTATTTTCAAAATAACTGTGCCTAGGAGAAGGCATAAGCATGGATAACTCCAAGGATGGACACTTTATGGGTGTCTGAGTTCTGCAGCGTGACTGAAGTAGGAGAAAGCACAGAAGTGTGGGATCAAAGTACAGAATCAGGGAGGGGAGTCAGGCATCACCAGCTCTCCAGCACTGTGGCAGACACTGCCCACTGAGGCAGGAAGGAGTGAGATGATGGGGAGAACTGTGAAGGGCCATCAAAGTGAAGGCAGACAGACATTGTTTGATGAGAGGAGGGAAACTCAGCAGAGAAAAACAAGGGAGAGGGTGACGTGACTGAAATAGCAAAGTGGTTTTGAATTCTTTCATCTTTATTTTCCTACTCCTTTCACAGCTGCATGGAGCCACACTTGGATACTGAGGCAGAGCAGCAGCCCTGAGCTGGGCTGTGGCAGACCTTGGTGCCAACCCAGAGAGCTGCCATGTCCCACCACACTCGTGACTGACTTGTTACAGCTTCTTTATCGTAACCGAAAAGGAGTGAAAATGAACATTTCCTGACGAGATTTTTCTATGTAAGCCATGTCTTGAACTTGTAACAATGATGCCATGAGGCACTTAATGCCAGCAGAAGGGGTCCAGGTGACCTCTCTTGAAAGACAGCCTATACTACAAAATTTTGACTCTGAACACCCTTGTTGGATCAGTATCAGGAACAGAAGCAAGGGTTTGTTTTTTTAATTTAAATATTGCATATTTATATTGACAATGGGAGCCTGAACATTGTTTGTTTAATAGGAACCCCATGACCAGCTTATGTACCAGTTAAATGAACTGTGTTACCTAATGAAATGTTTCCTTTAGTTCAGGGCCTTACAAACATTTTAATCGACCGCTCTTCACTAAGACTCTCAAAAACAAAAACAACTTCTCAGCCTCCACAAGGACAAATGAAGGTTTAATGCAGTGCACTAAAACTTCTGAATCGTCCTCACACAGCTCCCCTGGGACATCAGGAGTCATTACCATCGAATATGTTTGCAAGAGAGGTTGTTTAAAACACAACTCAGAAAGCGCGTGAGCCAATGCAGATCACAATTTAAAGCCCAACAGGAACAGGGATATAACAAAAGCAGCCTAGACTCTTTTCCTGCACTAAAACCCGAGATGTTAAAAAACAGAGACATGGGAAGGAACAATTATGCTCTTCCCTAGACAGATGATTCTTCTGAGATCAGGAACTGGAGGAAAGAGTCTTTCAAACACGGCAAGAGCTGGATTAGCATCACCAGCTTTGCACACTAATGCATTGAATGACCTGCTCTTTCCCACATGGAGAAATTACCAAAATGAAGGTCTCAGCATGTCCTCTTTTTCACTGATACCACTTTTCTCACTCTTCTCACTCTTCTCATCGTTATTCTGCTTCCTGCTGTCCCAGCCCAGCTTGCATGGCACCTACCAGCCCCAGGCTCTCTCAGGCTGAGGGTGACCCCCAAACACGTGAGCTGTGACTGGCACAGCACCAAAACTCTCATCCCTCCTGCCCAAAGGCTGGTGCTCTGCCAGTGACTCCTGGACAAAGTGACCCATCTGGGAAGCACAGGCAAGATGGTCACCCTGCTAACATACACCTTGCAAGATCTGTGTTTCCTCTTCCTCTGAAAAATTCAACTATTTCTCAGTTTGGTCTGGTACAAGGACCCACCACTGCCACCAAAGCCCTGCTGTTAAGTGGACTTCAGCCTGCACAGCAAGATGTTTGCACAGTGTCTTAAAAAAATATATTCCTCATCTCCTCCAGAGATATGCACCAGACACAAGTATCCTATGGGCAGGATCTGCTTTGGGGTCCTGAACAGGACCTTCCTCTCATGTATCATCAATCCAAAACAAATGCCATGAAACCCTATCTCTTTTTTAATGTCCTCTTTTTCTTTTTGTGATGGAGGTTGCTTAAAATTAATGCAATAACTAACCTCTGTTACTCTTTGAGTTACCCCATGTGCTTTATGTTACAAGAAAAACCCTGTGTAAAGGGTCATCAGACAATGACTCTTAAGATCAAGATTTAATCTAATTCTTTCATGGGCCAAATTCAAATTTGAAATGACTTAGTCAAAATTAACAGGTTGCCACCAGGAATATGCTTGGCTCAGTGGGCTTAATGAAGGTCATTAAATTGCTTTCTATCCAAGGGGATTTCTCTCTCAATTTGAAATTTATAGCTTAATACCTTAGAGCTCAATTATAGGATAAAAGAGACAGAAATAAAAGTCACAGCTTTCCTGTAAATACTCATGTGGGATAGTTCAAACAGAACTTCATTTCTAGTACCAGAGATCTTTCTTTTTCCTTCCTGGGAATGCTAGTCAGAAAAAAACCCCACACCCTGCAAATTCTGGAATCCAGTAACAGAGACTGCAGACAAGTTCCTTTTACTCAACCATCTGCATATCACTTTCAAAAGGATAATCCCAGATACCAGTTTGCCTTTTTACAGAGGGTAATTATTAACACTGTCAGATCATCAGAAAGGAAGGACAGGCAGGAGGATACTTGTGCTCTGAGCTGTAGTCAGGTCATGAAAAAATCAAATGTGTATCTTCTAAAGGAACACAGCCAGGAGTCAGACAGAAGGAAGGCTGGGAGACAAGTCCTTAAAGTCTCTGCACTCTTAATGATCAACAAGAGAGATCTGTACAGATATTTCATTACAAAAGGTAGGAAGTGTTCTCTTCTGGGTATGTTCTGTTATATTCACACCATGTCTTTCCTTTTGCAATATTTTATGTTAATTCACCACCTATTTTCAAAAGAATAGTGTAAAAGAGTGAGAGCCAGGCAGAGCACATCTTCAGTTGTGAAGTTTGGTTTTACATTTCTAGTGGCTTTCAGTTAGACTGTTCAGAAAGGCTTGATGAAGACTTGCACTGATGCTTTACAAAATGTTCTGGTGATCCCACCAAATCATTCAAGCCTTCATCTATTCAAATGCTGGCTGACATATTACTTTCTTTAATCTTTCATTTTAAGGACAATATGTAGCTTCTGTGAGCCATGATTTACATTTATACTCCACCATTACTTATAATAGGACCAAACAGAGTAGTTTCCTCTCTATGAAGATGTAACTATGTTTAGATACTTGGCAAAACTCTGCATATTTCTAAAATAGATGGCAAATTCTATTATTAGAAATGTTAAGTTTTGAGTATAGGTACTTTCTGTTCTTGAAATTACTTGTGCTTGTAAAAACAAAGAATTATGTGCCTTGGTAATTGCAAGCAAAATTCAGCTATTAACCTGCTTTTCTGCAACTGTGTATGTTTACATACTTGAAGCAGACCAGGAACATCATTAATGTTGCTATAAGATGTGCTAGCCTTTGTTCTGGGTTGTAGAGAAAGGCAAGAAATTGTGGAAGCCTGAACCAAGGGGTTCTGCATGCAAGCCATGGCTAAAGTTACTGGAAGCAGAGAAGGGCACAGCTCTGAATAGTCAGAAACCATTTGTCATGCTAAACTTTCCAGCACCTCATGAGACCTGCAGGCTCTTTCAGCAGCTACTGCATTTTCCCCTTTAAACTCACTCCTCTTTCTTTATTCCCAGCATCTGTTCTTTCAGTTTAAACAATTTCCTGTTTTCCTAATAGAGGAAGAACTGATTAGACACAGAGCCTATTTGCTGTACACTGGCCAAAATTGTGGATTGGGTGGTTATTTTTATTATTTCTAGCTGCACTTCTGGAGATCCCATTAATTCTGAGGCTCCCTGATACAGCTTTGGTATGTGCAGGAAGAAAACTGAGGCCAAGGGGGAAAGAGATATAAAGGAAGTAAAGGCCATGAACATATGGCTGGAGCCAGCCAGCCCCAGACTCACTCAGCACTTGGTCAGAGATGCTGGGCCAAGAGGCAGCTCCAGCCTGGGAGCAGTGGCAGTGTGTTAGGTGAGAAAACCTGCCCCAGGCAGGCAGAGCATGCCAGCAAAGCCTTGGTGCTCTGCTGACACAGCTTGGTGGCTTCCAGCTATCAGTGGGTGCTGGTCCACCAGCCACAGCCCAGCACTGTGCCCATCCTGTCCTATCTGTGGTGCAGTTATGCCCCGAAGCTCACACCATCATGCCAAAAGCAGAGTCTCCACGTCCCCTGCCAGCCTCCAGCCCCTGCACCTCCCTGTCTTCATCCCCAGAATTTCCTGCCTGCTTTTTCACAGCCTACTCTTGCAATGTTTAAGTTTTATTTCATTTAAGGAAAAGCTCTACAACCTGAAGCTCTCAAATGTGGTTTGGGTGGTGTTTCACAGTGCCCTTGAGCAGAGACACAAGCCCAGCTGCTGGACCATGCACACAACAGACGCGTCCCCAGCTTCCCGTGAGTCACGCCAGCCAGTCACTGCTCTTACACAGACCAGGCTGATTTTCAGCTTTACCTTTCTGTTAATTCACAGATAACTTGCATGTAAGCAACTGCAGCACTTCCCAGCTGAGGGCCAGGACAGGCTCCTGCAGCAGGGAGAAGAGGTGGCAGTGGGTCTAAGAAGTGCATGAGGAGTTAGGAGTTCACACTGCAGACAGAGCTGACAGCTGAGGGCATCAAATCTGAGAGAAGTTGAGCTCTCGTCCCCCGGGTTTGGATCAGATCCTCTTGAAGGGAAACTCTGATAGCAGAGTCAGGCCCTGTGGCACTGCTTTGTCCTGGGCGTGTGTCCCACTCCCAGCCTCCGCAGTGGGAGTGCAGGCAGGGAGTGAGGATAAACTACAGCTCAGTTTCAGTGCTTTTTCTCCAAACAAACAAAACCACCAAGCCTAACTTGATCAAGCAACAATGGATCAAATTCTATTTCTCTTAATGCTGAGTGGAAAAAGAATTTAAAAAGACAGTTCAGCTTGCTGGGTTCCAGTTGAGAGTGGGATGGGAAAGGGAACCTTTCCTCCCTGGACATTATTTGTGTTGTGCATGGCCAGAAGTGGGGCCATAGCCAAAAGGAGCCTGCTCTGAACCAATCCTGGTCTATCAGTCTGGAGCATCTCCTAAGCCTGGTTGCATGGATGCTGTATGTGGGACACACATTGCTCAGAACAGAACATCAACTAAAGAGGCCACAGACACCACAGAGACGAACAATATTCACCATTCCTTGTGAGCGAAGCCCAAGCTCTCAGGATTGTACCAGAGATGTGTTTTGTTCCACATTGATTGTAAAGGATTCTTTCCCCATTGTGCTCTGCCATTACACACAATGTCTCCAGTTCACAAGGTAGAGTGTACCAGTATTCACTGGTGGCCTCTTTGCATTTACAGACAGGGATATACTAAAAGAACATAAACTAGTGTGCACTTTGGCAATCATAAAATAACATATTCAATTTGGGGCACCCTGGGTGTATAGACAGCATGGCTTTCCCTCATTCTAAGCCTTTAGGCACTGAAAACAATCCCTCTGTTGTTTGAAAGTCTTATTTTTATCCAGAATCTCAAGACAATGATTACCACATAGCAAAAGACGCACATGTACAAACATTGATTCATGGACATGGAGTCAGGCTAGTGCTGTGCCCATTCACAGGGACCTGGGAACAAAACTCACCAAGGACTGAACAGCCTTTTACCCACTGACTGCAGGAGCAGCCCAAGCAGCTTTGCACTTACATGATACAAAAGGGAAAACCCGAAACAATCTTAAACCAGCTGGGCTGTTGCCTACCTTTTCCTGAAGGGAAGAAGCAATCCATCTCCACACTGCTGCGGGAATGGGAAATGCAGAGGGCACTGCTGGGGACCAGCCCCTCCTGGGGTGGGCTCCGCTCCGTGGTCCGCACCAAGCACCAGCCCGGCCTCTCACTCAGCCTCTCCAGCAGCTCCACTGTCTGCCCCACCTGAATGCTCAGCTCGCTGCTGTGGCCCGCTGTAAAGTCCTGGAGCACCACAGTTAGTTCACACCCTCCAGACAACTGCCCAGTTCAACAGGGAAAAAAAAAAAAAGGAAAAGGAATAGACGTTAGCGAGGGTAGGATGAAAACAGTCATCTTTGCATCATGTTTACACTGGCAAAGACAGGATTTGTGTTCCTTAGAAGCCAAGTTAATAATTTGTTTTGTTAAAGTTCAACATGTAGTGCCCCTGGTTTCCTTTACTTCTTATTGATTTTGCTGGGCTGAAGTGAGACACCAAAGCTACCCACTCAGTAACCTTTTGAATGCTAGCTGTGGGGGAGTTTTTGAGCCGTGAATCTTCCAGCTGTGAGTGTCCATCAGAAACCCTAGGGATTTTTTTGTTGCTTTAATTTCTGGGGTCACTTTCTAGCTTGGCAATAGCCCAGGATGCCTCAGTGCTGTGCTTCATGGTGCGACAAATTCCAGCTCATCCCTCTACAGCGTAAGTGAGACACATTCCCACTGGCCACCAGTGCAGTGAGGAAGCAGCTTCTCTTTTCTTGGAAGACAAGAAATGAACCCTCATCTTCCCAAAGTTGCTCTAGGGACCTCCTGGGGGACTACAAAATCCTGATGGGGCAGATCAGAAAAGCTCCTCCCATGCTCTCTGATGGAATCCAGAGGTGTAAATATATAAACACAGAGTGATTGATTATATGCTGACTTTCAGGGTTTGTACCTAGGAATAAATGTATCATTTTACTTCCGTACTGAGTGCTGGAACTGCTGCTTTCCTTCAGCCTCACACCCTGTGACTCTCGAAGAACAACAGTGGTCTCTGTGTAACCACAGTCTATATAGCCAGGGACTGGGGATATAAGCACTTGTGTGCAAATAAAGCAGTGATCATACAGATTTGTTTTTAACAAAGCTTGGGGTTTCTTTAACAGAATTGGATCTCAGAGTTGGCTCCTTGCATGTCTAAAAAGGTGTGAGAATGAATCTAAGTTTTTCTGGCCTGAGGAATCTTTCTTAATGCTCCTCTGCAATGTGGATTTTTTGCTGCCTGCCTGTTGTTAGGGACCCTCCTTCTTTTTTCTGCGTGCTGCATGCTTCCCTGAGGTATGCAGGAATCTTTGGGGTCCTTATTCCAGTATCAAATTTGATAGAAATTTTGATAGAAATTAGTTCACTGATTCAAAAGTTATTAAGATGAGGATAGTAAACAAGCATGATACTATAAACTTTGTTTTCTCAGGATATGAAGTTAAAATCAAGGATATTATACAATAATTTTAAATGAATGACTTGTAAACCCAGCTGAATTGGAAGAAATCTTGTCAGATGCAGAGTAACTGTGGAATCAGTAAAAACTGGGGTCTGCTTCTCAGCTTGAATGGGGGAGCCCTTGAGGAGAGCACACACGTTTCTATAGACTTCACTCGTGAGCTGGTACAATCTCAAAATCCCTTATCTCAGCCCAAGCAGCCCCAAATACACACTCCCATGGGAACAGCCTGTCTCCCCACTCAGTGGCACAGGGGTTTTTGTGTCCAATGCAGATGTGAAAGAAATCCCACTCACAGGGGTGATAGTCACAATTACAGAAAGGGGTCAGTGGACAAGGACTGGTTCTCACCTGTCCTGTGTCTCTGCCGTAGACGAAATGCTAGATTTGGGGAAGAAGAAGGAAATATTTCTCTGAAAGATTATTTGTAAGTAAACAGAAAAAAACAAACAAAACAAACCATGGCAGCTGTTTGAGGCCATTCAGACAAAGTGCTGGCATGAATCCTGGCAGAAAGAGCTCAGTGCACTGATGGAAGTGCACAAGAGGTCAGTGTAGCACCTAGCTGGGCAGTTTATCAGCAAACCCACCACTCATCATGCTGACAATCTTCCCATAAATGGGGAACAGACATTCACAGGGGTGGTAAGAATGAGATACTGCTATAATATTTGCTGAGATTTCTTTGCTGTGGACTAATTTGAAGAGTAGAAAATCTTTGTGACCCAATGTAGTATATGATATGGCATGGTGTGGGATATATAAGACAGGAAGAAAAAAATGGATTACTTCTTGCTAAATACAGAGACATATCTTACCAAAAGTGATGGATTTTTCCTAATTCTTCCACTATTCCATGCTAACTAAACTTTCTGTCCCCCAAATTATGCTATCTACGATATCTTCTCTGAAAATAATCAAATCTCTCCTTTTAGGGGAAAATGTGAACAAATGCTCTGCTCTGCTTCTCTCCCAGAGAGCTGTTTAGAACATTCCATGCCCTGTCCTGGAGTACCACTAGGTGTCCGTGTTCGCCATCTCACAGCAACTGAATTTGCTATAAAGAATTAACTCTTGGTTGTCTTTGAGGTGCTTATCTAAGAACGAGGTGCAGTCTCTGGGCATGAAGGAGCTGGTTCAGACAGCATCCCCAGACTCATTGCTTCCAATGATATGGGCAGAGGATGTTCCAGAATATTTTAAAAAATTGTCTTCAGATGGTTCAGATTGGATTTTGAAAAAGAAGTAATTTTTTTGCTTAAGCAGGAAAGGTGAAACAGCCTGGGAATATTCCAGGGAAAAAGGCCTGGTCAAGATGACACTGGAAAGTTTGGGACAAACAAGGCATTTCCCAGGGAGAATCAGCCTGGGAAGTGCTGCCCTAAGAAGCTCCCTGCCCTCCTCTCTGGGGGCTGAGGGGCAGCTGACCTAACATCAGTTTATGGCAGGCCTTGTCATCCCTTCCAAAAGAAGTAAACATCTGTGACACAAACAGATGCTTCAGTTTGGGCAACACCTGTAAATGTTGTCCCAGAGGAGGCAGGTGTGCTCCATGACCCTTGGGTACACGTACACCCAGCTCTGTGTGCTGTTTTCTTCGATTCATTAAAAACAGCAATTTAATATAATGAGAACAGGAAGTGATCATCCCCTGGAGGAGCTCCTGGGCACCTGCTGTGATCAAGTTCTGCCTCAGCAGGAGAGATTCTTGCCCCCCCGCCCCCCGCCTTCAGACCATACTTTTGATGTGTGAGGGAGGGAGCTTGCTTCCCTCAGCTCCCTGGAAGCCTGAATATTCCTGAAGGTAAATGAATTTATATCATCTGCTGCTCCAGGATCCGTTGGATGGAAATGTGGACCAGGGCTTCCACATGCTCCAACAGACTGGGTGGAACCAGTGCTAAAATAACACATTTCCAGGGAAAGAGCCCCTCTTTGGCAGGTGGAATTAAGCAGTTTCCCTTTTACAGGTAGGTGCAGGTGGTAGATACAAGCAGTTAGCTCAGGGAGGGGCCATAGATAATTTTTAGGTCCCAGCTCCAAAAAACAGAGAAGGAGCTCCTTCCTTTTGCCCAAGAGCTTCCAAGTATTTCCCAGGCCTGTTCCATGTCTTACATACCACCACACCACAAAGAACATTTTCTTACCAAATTAACCCACAGCAAAGTAATTTCTCTGAAAAACCTATGATATACAAAGAGATATACAACTTGTAAGCCACTGAGGAATAATGCAAATACATCTGATTCCCGATGATAGAAATCGTTTCACCTACAAAGTGATCACTCAAGCTGTTAGTTAGTTCCTTAATTTGTTTTTAGAGAACAATTTTCCAACTTGAGAGAAGTATATCATGCTTCCCTCTATGCTGGAGCATGGAAATAGGAATACAGATGGACTGCTGGTTTCTCACATGTATTGCATTTGTTTTGGTAAGAAAATAGAGAATGCCCTTGGGGTTGAAATTCACAGGTAAATGGCTTCAAATTTTAACATATAATGTTCACTTTTATTATTCCTGTGACTAAAACCACCATTAGAGCCACTGACTGGATATATTTACAAGCCAGACAGCACTCTAATCTGTATGTGGCACAAGGAGACACATTAAAATAAAAATAATAATGCAACATCCCTTTGCAGAGCACAAGGCATAACTGAAAGATCTGACACAGGGACAGATCTAACAAATTACACAGCAAGCAAAAAAAAAAAAAAAAAAAAAAGCCTTAAAATCAGGAAGAAAAGGAAATGGTAGAAGCAAATAGCAAAATGTAATGAGGAAGCAAGAGGGCCCCAGGCTGTCTGGGGCAGCTGTATGTTCTGAGAGAAGCTGACAGGAGCCCCAGCCTGTCTCCACAGTGCCTGCCATCAGCAAACCATCTCCCATCCTCTGCCTTCATGTGTTCCTGGGCTAGAAAACATCACCGTGCATTCAGTGTGTAAATGTTTTCATCAGGGTATTCTAATCTAGTGACAAAATCTGAGCTAGAGGGGAGCCCTGCACATTCACCAGTGTGGGCAGGGACCCAGCCACAGCCTGTGGGAACTCCCCTCTCTGCTGCAGGATGCTGTTCATAAACCTCAGAGCATTGATGTGAGCAGTTTATGTCAGACACTGACACAATGAGCTTTGTCACCCACATGAGCCTTTCTGCTCCTGGGAACACCCACCCCAGTGCCCATCAGCTGCAGGAGAGTGAAGTACAAGCAACCAAAACGATGCCAGGCATGGTCACATCCTGCTGTGGGGGCATCCAGGCTGCTCCAAGAGCAGGAACCAGCTCAGCTCCAGTGACCAGCAGGCACTGGTCAGTGCAGGATGACCATGAGATTGTCTTTCCTGAATCACAGTGTGCATGGTCACTGAGCACCTGTTTCATTTTCAGCCACAAAGCAGCGGCCAGAGGAAGCAAGGCTGAACACCAGAGGCATATTTATCATCATAGTGCAGATGGAAAACACCTACCAGGTCATAGGCTATCCTTCCTTCCCTCAAATAAATCCCTAAAATAGAACTTAAGTAGTACTAAATCCACGCCACGTGAAAGTGAAGTGGGCATGGTTAACTTTCCAACAGGGGGAGCAGGTATTTGGGAGGTGAGTGTCTGAAGTCTGTTTAAGTGTTTTGAAGTATGGCAACACTGCTGTGGAAATCCACACAAGCTGGTTATTTACATGTATGCAAGAGGACACAGAGCTTGACTAGTTTAAACAAAGCATTTTGTGTGCTGCAGCACTATGGCCTAATATAAATTGCTAGTTTTCTGTTGCTTTTAGGCTTTCTGCCTGTCTGGTTCTGGATGAAAGCCAGTTTTGAATAGAAGCATTTAGTCACCATAAACAGCCTATTTCAAGAGAGTGAGAGAGGCAGTAGGAGCAAGAATAGGATTTGCATTCTTATCAAGAGATTAAAAAAATAAAACCACTTAGATGTTGGTTCTGCCTGCACTGAAATAAGTCCAGGAGCTGTCAATTTAGCTGGGGGATGGACATAAGAAATCTTATCCCCCACGGAGTTCTTTGTGAAAATTTCTGTAATTTCATAGAGATTTTCTTTTTACTGGGAGGTTAGAGAGTGAGAGATCAAATTCTGAAAAAAGCCTTTGAGGAATTTCAGTGCTAGAGAATTGCTTTAGTTTTTTTACTCTATAGCAGGCTCTGTTTGGAGTGTGAACTCTGAATCACCCATGTTTCTCACTCTAAAGCCTCTCAGCTCTAAAGGATGCTGAGCTCTGGCAATGCTGGTGGATGCTTTGCTGCATGTGTTCAGGGCTGTTTCTGTGGGGACAGGCTGTATTTCAGGAGCTATGGGCTAACCAGGAATAACCTGCTACAGGCAGTAGCATTGCTCTGGACTCAATAGCTCTAGATTGAAAATTCAGTGGAAAATGCCTGACTCATCTCAGTCCTTCTTAGTCCTCAGGCCCCACTACCCACCCTCCATTAAGATGGAGTTGGTGCTTCCCACTCTTTCTGTTTTGTCTGACTGAACAGAGAATATCAGTGCTTGGGCTTTAGGGGAAGGTCTGTTTATATTTAGGCAATTAATAAACACATGGCTGGGATAACGGTGATGTCCAATGGGCCAAATGTACCATCTTTGCTCCTCTCAATAAGGAGATACCAGAGGCATCTGGGTGTGCAGCACTATAAATATAGGCACAGCAAGTTATTCTACAGCAGGAAGAAGAGACAGATGGCACGTGGGACTTATAAATATGCTAAAGGAAAGGAAATCTGGTGTTAGGGTCTCAAATAGCACATACCTTTCCAGCATCTCTTGCTGGAGTTCCTACTAGACGACCATATCCTGACTCTGCTGGATTTTGGACTCTGGCACATGCTGACATCTGCAGAACAGCTTGAATGGAGCTGTCTGAATTATTTCTGGAGCCTTTTTTCCAGAAAGTAAGACCAAAGTAAATCCAAATGAAACAGCATTTCTAGCTATAAAAAATGCTTTTGAAGATAAAGACAACCAGATTCACTTTGTTTCACGCAACAAATTGAACCAGAGCAAGCCTGTGTTTGATCTGAGGGTTTCCTCATGGCATTTGGCTCAGAGAGCTGGTACCCAAATTCTATTCTTTTCCTTTCCCTGGAGAAGCACAAAACGGAGCAGATATTATCTGTGCTCCTCAGTGACACACAGCCAGAACATCTGGCTCCAAAACCCTTTGGTTTTGGAGGGCGAGCAAGGCAGATGGCTGAATCCCTCCAAGGTAAACCCCACCTGCTGTCTTTTGCAGCCACAAGATATTCTAAACCAACCCAGGGTTAATAAAAATTCAAGAATAGACTGAAATCAGAGAGCTGACTAGCTGTTTTCTTTCATGTTTGGCACCATTTTGAACCAGGGATCAAGGGTTCCAGTCACAGATGATTCATCAGACACCAGCTCCTGAGACACTCCTACCAAGTACACAAAATCTGATCATGTATTCTGGCCAGGAACTTTGTGAAACACCTCCAGGTATAAGCAGCAGAGGCAAGTGTGCACAGTAAAAAGTCTTTCTTCACAGCTGATGAGTTTAAAATAGAAACCCAGCTGCCAGCATCACATACCTGGTACTTGTGGAAAAAGAGGATTTGAGTGTGATGGAAGCTTTAGAAACACAAGGGATAAGAAAATGAGCCCTTGTAAAAGGTGGGTTATATGACTATCTGTCTTTATCTAAGTGGGGCATTCTGCCCTGAGCGGAATTTTGAGAAGGAAGACCAAAGAATCTTCCAGAAACCTTCCTCCCTCCACAATGCTCCCAGCTGAGTATGACCCCCACTTTTTGTTTCTCAGCAAGGAACGTAGAGATTCCCTGATATCAACATCAGGAAATAATTAGGTCCTTAGTTAACCACCTCAGCTTTTAAATGACACCAAAAGGAAACAGTTACCTGAAGAACTGTGAACAAGGGTTCACAGCAGCCAGAGGAGAAACCTCAGATGCCCTCTTGGGAAGCAAACAAATGATACATACATCAGTAAATAAAAAAAAGCAAAATAAGGCCACCTAAGCATGCTTTAGAACGAAGTAAATCTCAATGTGTACACTAGATCAGATTTGCTTAATACACACATCCCCAGATTATATTTCCTTTATAATCTTGATAATTATTTTAAACAGGTACATTGCTGTCTGCACAGTTATACTTTTAATGGACTTATGAAAAGTTATATATTTTCAAACAATACCTGCAAGAGATCTCCCTCCCCTTGTCAAGTAAAAAGTAGACATTTCCAAGACAAGAAGTTGTAGATTGCTTCAAAGCTGTGTTTTCCTGGTCCTGCTATAAGAAGTAAGGGCTTGAAGGCAGAAAAAGGATAATCTTATATTCTCTTCCTCATCTCTGCCAGCATGCAGGAATCAGAATTTAGTAGCCAAGCACCACTGTGGTTTAGACACAAATAAGACTGATCACATTAAATAGATATCCTCTCCAGTGTCAGCTGTGCCCAGCAGACCCTCTGCTGATCTTCACTGACCTGCCCCAGGTGCTCTGGACTCCCCTAAAACACCCCCCTCCCCTGGAATGAATGCTGGATATCTGAAGGCAGCACAGGTGGGGAGCGCAGCACACAGAAACACAGGAGCCTGCCCTCATGCCTGGTAGCACCATAGGAAACCACAGCACTCCTCCTTCAGGGATATTAACCCCCTCAAAATCAGTGAGGATCTGCACAGGGAAACCAAACCCATGATGAAGTACTTAAAATATCCTCTGATGGTTTTTTTGCCCAAATTGAAGAATTCACAGAACAGATGTTTGACATAAAACTGGCTTTGTTTTTAATTGGAGGGGATTATTTAAACTATGTCTAAGCCATATGGTCCTGTAAGTCAGACTCCCCTCTGCCATTTCTGGAGAGACCAGCTTGGCATCCCTCTCCATTTCCAAGTAGTTTCCTTTTTACAGATTTAATAGCTGCTATTTTTTTTCTTATTATTGGTCCCTAGGTGCCGTTACTATAAATCAGGGCCTTAGGCCCAAAATTGATTCAAAGGTGGATTTGGACAAGCTGCTTTGCATGATTTTCAGTACTAGGTTGGTTTAATAGAACATAAAGGAAAATGCAGATGTGAATAAGAAAACACATTGGGAGGAATGGTGACAGTGAGTGGTGCTCATCTCCAAGCCACTAAAGGAAGATCTGGTTCTGGCTGGCACATTTTCCTGCCCCTTTTCCCCTTGCAAGTGTCATACTGAAGGCAGTGAATTTTCAAAGGGATGTAGTACACACTAGAAAAACCATACATGTTACCAAAATGACTGATAGAAGGTGCTGGGTGCCAGGCAGGCTTCAGGCTGGAAGAAGTTGTGATGGTTGAGGGCATCCTAATGATCTGCTTCAGCTCAATCTTCCCATTAATCACCCCATAAAACCAGGCCACTGCTGCTGTAGATAGGCTGCAGGGGTGAACTCTGCTTGAAGCAAAGCTGACCTTGAGTGGGAGAGTTTACAAAACTGTTGCATACCAATACCCTCAGATGGTGTTTGGCTGAGGAAAAAGGAACTTGGGAGAGATGATCACGTTTGTTTGAGTCCTCCATACTGCTTGCCTTGCCCACTGCACCTTCTGAGCCTTCCCAGCATTGCTGCAGGATCTGCAGCCCATGATGGGTTGCAGCTTGAGTCCCAACAGTTAAATCCTGGGGTTTTCATTCCCTTCTCCATAATACTGCCATTTACTTGAGGTGACCTCATTTGCCAAGTGATGTAACAGTGTGCACGATCGAGCCTGGCACATCCAAGCAGATGTTTTCAGTGGACACAGAAACAGTATTATGAAATAAAATATCGCCTAAAACCTGAGCAGCACCAGAGATTACAATGGCCTTTATGAAGATCAGCTTACCTAAAATAGCACTGAAAGGCCTTTGGCTGCAGTCATATGCTTCCCTTCTAAAATGAAAGATTGTTGGTTGTACTACTGTAATGTGACTCCCAAAGGAACCAGCAGCTGCAGGTTTTGAATTTTATCATTTTTGGCCACTCTGTTTGACAGAGTTGACTGAAGCATGCCCAAAGGACACTCTTCCCATAAAATTTTATTCTTTAATTCCAATAACAAAAAATGGTTGCATTTTTTTTTGTGTGTGTTTTGTTTTAGTTTCTAACAAGGTAATAAATTATATTTCAAATAATGTATATCCAAAGAGTTTGATAATTGATCTCACTTGCTTTGTTTCAACTGAATAGAAATGCTCATTGACTCTGTCATTTACATTTTCTGTCACGTCATATTGTCAGGGAGGGCTAAATATGAATCAGTGAAATTCAGGACAAACAAGTAGAATATTGAGAGGAGCCTGAAAGAACTTGCTAGATTCACTTATCAAAGGTTGAGCAGAATAATAAGGTCTATTGATAAGCACATTCCCAGCCCCTGCTTAATTTCTTTCCCTGAAGACACTTCCAATAAAATGCTCTGGCTTGTGCAATCACTGTTACATGTAAATTGTTCCCAGAAAAATACATTCATTTCTGTTCTTCCTACATTCAATTCAGCCAATATGGAAGCCTCAGTTTTCACAGACAGACATCTGTGTTTATCCACAACACTCATACATGTGCTCTTTTGTTCCCTAAAACCACATTTCTCTTTTTGTGCTCAATGTATGCAGAGGAAGGTGATATGACCTGAGCTTAAAACATCCTCAGGGTATTTGACAATGTGTAATGCAAGAGTGTCCAGGAGAAACAAAAGATTCTGGTAGCTGAGTGTAACATTTTCAGCCTGAGATCCAAGTACACTTAATGTTTGTCAACAGCATATCCAGTGTGTCTCAAACCATGTGGAGGACACATCCAGGGCAGCTCAGTTACAGAGCTACTGCTGGGAAGGGACAGAGCCTGAGGTCAGTGAAGTTCTGTGTGAATTGGACACTGCTTCCTTTGGGTTTCTTTTGCAAATTTTGCAAATTTTTGCAAAATTAGTCTCTTGACTAAATCTCCATCTTATCCTTAATTGGCAGATATAAAGATATGTGCTCAGGGGAACCACATTTGATATTTTGCTAGTAACTGGGAAAAAGAGATAAACTATAAGAAATTCTCTTTCAGAAAGACAGTCAATCCATTGCATTTGACAGTGGCTCTGAGTTAGTTTATTTCAGCTTGAGTAGTAAGGGATTTTGTGGCATCCTAGGTTCAGGTGAGATGGCCAACAGGAGCCCATGCATGGAGGGACAGAGGCACTGGAAAGGAATAGGGCTGTGGGAGCACTGCACTGCAGCCATGGAGGGCAGATGGCAACACAGGGACCTGGGGCTAGGCAAAGGAAAGTGGTGAATACCAGCAGTGATAATCAGCCAGGCTGATAAACAACCTTGTAATGAAACTGAGCAATTCCCTTACACAACTTTAATTCACTTTGAGATCAAGTTCTCAAGCTGCATACTGAAGAATCTTAAAATTAAGGAAGGAACTATTAACCTTTGCTGCTCTTGCTTCAACTCCACTCTTATTACTCTTCTATCCACTGCCTGCCTGCCATGCTTGTGCCTGTAGTAATTAGCATGGTATTATTCCATCTGCTTAACCAGAATATCCAACAGGGCACTTCCTTGGCTGAATATTTCCTTTTTCAGTCACAGAATTACACTTCCTTAACAAATTCTGTTTTATGAATTCAGTATTACTTCATCTATGCTGGAAGACTTTTGGCATAGACATCTGTTTCCTTTCATAAAATAAGAATGATAAATAATAAGCAAGCAATTTTCTCTATCCCAGGCAATACAGTAGCAGAGCTTTATGTTCAAACCTCATGAATCCCCACCCAATCGAAAGAAGAAAGTGCTGAAATGCTCTGTTTGCCAGAATGAGTCCTAAGTGGAAGGAAAACATGCTTGAAGTAGAAGAGAATGAATTAGCCTTTACTGCATGAAAAAGGAATTTATTGTTGCATCACCACACCTAACAATATGGTTATGAGGTGGTGGCTCTTTCAATGACAAATTTCTGCAAGAAAACAATGAAAACACAATGTTAATCATCTTTCCTTCTCAGGGTTCACAAGGCCTTAGTAAGTACTGACCCTATTAAGGGCATGTACTTAACTTATCACAGCCTGCACTGTTTCCTTCTCTTCTTTCTGGGTCCCCTTTCTGTCCCTCCAGCAAAAAAGGGACCCTTTATCACACTTCTCTGTATTGTACCGTAACTAATGTCTGGATTGATCCAAGGTGCAGATAAATGAATTTGCCTATCTCCTATATCAAAGGTATTTTTGTCACTAATATGCACCATTGAGGCATGGGAAACAAAACAACAAAGAGAGCCTGAAAAGAGTCTGAAAAGGCCCTGCAGAAAAGAGAGAGAAAGCTCAGGGGACGCAGTATTCAGAGGCAGAGGCACTCTTGGCAGACAGACAGAGGGTTTTGGTCACTGGCACATCACTGCCCAGCTGCAGCAGCAACAGGACATCTCCTTCCTCCCCTCCTGAGCTGAGAAGGTCCTGGGCTCCCCAAGGACAGCCTTTCCCACTGCCCTGCTCCTGCTGCTCCCCACAGAGGGCAGGGGCAGAGGGGACACTTGCAGTTGGCTGGGAGGTGGCAGCAGAAGACATGCCAGTCTCTGAGACCGGCCCCTTCCCTGGGGGGGGCAGGCAACCTATCAGTGGTAGTGAGAACTTAGCGAGAGTCTTATTTCAAAATGTCTATAATGCTTTTTTCTAGCCTTCCAGTGAGAAAGTCACAAATAAAATTGAATGATACTTCAGAGACTTTAGATCACATGAAATACCTTTCTGTCAGGCTGAAATCACCAGTAATGAGTGGAAAGAAAAAATATAGATGAGTGTACAACATTTTCCAAACTGAAGCCAAAGCAAATTATAGTTCTTCACAGGTACCTCCAGAGAATTTACACGTACCACAGTGGCAAAAATACTAATGTAGTTAAACCTTATTTCTTTCATTTGAAGGACAATTTCATCTTCTAGAGAAAACAACGCTTATCACTCAATTTTGCTTTTTCTACCTCTTGAAACTTGGCAGCCATTTGACATTATCCTTGTCCATTAGGATACCACAGGTCATCAACATTGGCTATATGGACAATTATAATTCCAGATTGTTCCTTTGCAAAAATTTCTACAACTCACTGGCACTACTACATACAGTTGATTCTAATTCTACAATAAATGTCATTTACAATGGTTGACCGCATTTTCTTTTCTGATCACTTTATGTCATTTTATCCTATTCTTTTTCTCAGCCTTAATTCTACTTTGCAACAACCTGATATAATTTGGCTCATCATCCCTATAATAGTCTACTTCTCCTCTTTCAAGCTATATGATAGGAAATATTCTGTATCATGCATACTGGTTAGCAGTAACAAGGGCACATTTTAAGAGAACTATCATGTGTTATCATAGACAAGAAATGCAACTAATGTAAATTCATGTTCTAGCCATAGTAACAGAACCTGCACTGACTGTTGACACAGTGCAACACTTTAACTGATTCAAACTCTTCTGCAAATACAACTTCTATGATTTTGATGGTAAATAGGAATAGTGCAGAAAAGATGGACTACTCTCTCTGTTTATATACTTCTCTCATGAAAAGAAGTAAGCTTATTTCTAAGGAATTGCTAAAGCATTTTCTGATTATTAAAAATGGGAAGGTAGTCACACAAGCAACACTGAAGGAAGCAAAAAAGTGATCTAATCTCTCTTTACAAAAGAAAAAGTAGCCAATCAACAGGACTAAACACAAAAGAACAGCACCCACCAGAGAAACAGGCAGGAGAATGGTCATTCCAAAAGTGGGCTACAGTGCAATGCCATACATCTACAGCTATAGATCTGGCATAGTAAAATTGGGTTTTTCTTTTTATAGAAGTGTTTCTTAAAAACTCCTTTGGTAAATACCAGCAGAGCCTTTACTCCCAAGCAAAGCAAACACTGAAGGAATTTGGTGCTGTTCTTTTGAAGTACAAGCCTGCTCTCCTCACCTCTAAGAGGATACCCAAAACAGGAGGGAATGGCATTGCTTGAGCAAATGCCTTTTAGCAGGATTTCTCAGGGAATGAAAGCTCCAGCTACACCTGTGCACGGTCAGAATCTGCTACAGCTCACAAAAACTGCCTTGGGACTTGAATAACACTTTTTAAGCCTCCACCAAAGTTGTTTAGAATCAGGGACAGAAAATGTAAAAGCCAACATACCTTCCCCTCTGGCAGTTCAACAGGTGTGTGCTACATTAACTAACCCAGTCTCTGTGCCACTGCCACCTTGACGTCATTGTTACTGGGTTGACAAAAGGTTTCCATGACAAACTAGAAAGCTGATCTGTTGTCTCCCCTTTGGAGGAAATTGAAATGCCCTCTCCCATATTCTGCTAGACCCACCCATCTTGTTTTTGGCAGGCAGCAGAGAGAGTAAGCTTCTGTGATTGATTTTGATTTCCCTCTGCTCTGAAATAGAGAAACCAACTTGTTTGTTGTTTTTCCCCTAACTTAAACTAGAGGGTGTCACCCTCATCCCATTGCAATCCCAACCACCTCACCCACGGCACAATCTTCTTTGTAGGCATGTTGACTACTGTGCTCAAAAAGAGAACAGATAACACTGAAGGAGGACAAACTTTGAAGCAATGAACAAAAAACATTATTAAGACATTTGATTCTCTTCTTGGCTATAATTTCTTACCTCTACTAGCAGGCATGACCCGTAATAGTTAGCAGATGTTTGAAACATCTCACTTTGAACCTTGCCTAGGATTAAAAGAGATCTTGTAGAATTTAAATAGCAGCTGCAGAATGAAATAAGGTTGCCTTTCCTAATGGGACAGAAATGTTCATCCTAGCCTTAAACAAGGAGGACTGTTTTATGTTCTGTAAATACTGAGGAAGCTAAATTTCTGTGCACGGACACCCACACATTATAAATTTTATATGTGTCTAATTTGCAGCAGTTGACATGAAATAACCCCAGTGGAAAAGGCTGGCCCAGCTGCCTGAATGCTTCCTAGGTTTTTGCTACAAAACCTGCAGCTCACCACACACAGGAGAACAATGGACTGTTTTGGCCATGAACATCAGGTTAGCAAATTTGGAGGTACAAATTTATTCATTATCATCATTACTATTCTCACTGCATCACGGGAGAACCCAGCAGTCCTCAAAGAGGATCATATCCTGGATATGGAAACGAACCCAAAGAATCTCCAAGGAGTAATAAAATACACTTCCCAACAGCTGTTGGTGGGCAACCCCACCAGCCTTTCTGCCACGCTGGCCCCAGCAGCGCTCCTACCCTGTGCAGCAATGCAAAGGCACCCTTTATTTAAGTACTGGGATTGGTGCTAAATTCAGCCTCGTGGAAATAGTCCCTCTGGATCCTCTAGGGCTACTGATTCCCCTGCCTCTTGTTCCTACAATGACTAGACTTCAGCCAAAGGCTAACTAATTCACTGACACAGATGGCTAAGCTTCTGAACTGAGGAAGTTAACACACAAACAGCTAATTTAAAAACAAGTTTAGATCTCAAAATGAATTATTGTTCCCTTTCAGACTGCATGTATTTCTTCTTTGCTTGACACTTTAAGATTTTTCATTAATTCCCATACTTGCAGGTTTCTCCATGTTTGCAAACAGAGATCTTATATGGCAGATATAAGATCTGAAACAGGTTTTGAAAGACCCGCTGTACTGAACAAAGATGTCCCTAGCCTTTATGCATCTGGTTTGAGTTAATATTTGTATCCCCTTAGAATACACAAGATTTTTTCCTAAGCTAGGCTCTTCCTAGTACACATGTTTTAGTAACATAAGGTTGTAATATACTGCTCTCAAACAGATGTGCTTCTGGAGGCTATCCCAAGGAGTACTGCTCAACTTTGAAGGGAGGCAAAGTCTAAACCAAGGGAATTCTATTGTTTTTGGGGAAGACAAAATGCCTTGCCTTCCATTAACATTACTTTAAATCCTGCTGCATGACAGCTGCTTACAACTAATGTGGCATGTAATATTAAAGATGTTATTACAGAACATGAAAATAGCTAACACTTTTGCAAATCTAATCAATGTATTTAATTCATTGTCTCAATGTGGTTCACAACTATAAAATACCTTCAAAACCAGTGCAGGACTTAAAAACATATACTTAACCAAACTCTGTTCCTGTTGAGCAGAGCTCAGCATATGCTTAACATCAAGGGCATGTGCTTAAGGCGCTCATGAAACATGTCCTGGTTTATGATTCAGCACAAGCAATTTGCAGCTCTGTTTTCATCTTCCTTACAACCACTAACATGCCCACAGAATTATGACAGGCCAGTGGCAGGAAATGGAGCATTGGCCTCATCAGGGGGCCCATTGGGCTGACAGAGCCCAGCACACAGCACCAGCCCAGGACACACCAACCCGTGCCAGCCCCAGTGGGGAACCCTGGCCAGGGTGTTCCACTTACAACCAGAGAATGGGTGCAGGAAAACCACCACAGCTAATTACACACCATAGCTATTTAGCATGAAGAAACTATATGCTGGAATAAGAATCCCAGGTGTTTTTACTGCAGATTTACTCCACCACTCCCAGCGGGTGTCAACACTCCTGACTCGGAGAACACAGCACCTGCACGTATTTTTTATTTAATTACCATGATTTTCAGAAATATGCTCTGCGGTGCTCAAAGCACAGTCATTAATCTTCAGTAATCTCTCTGAACAATTTCAACTTTTCTGAGCCTGAAGCCCCTCTATAAAGCAGGGACTGTATTGTCTGAGCCTTTATGCAAGGCAGTTGCCATGGCAATGTGACAGAGAGGGCAGAACCCAAACAATATTTGAGCATCAAAGAATTCTAAGTGCAGTGAAAATTCAGAGCTAGATTCCATATTAGAACTGTAGGCTGTCCAAACTGCAGATTTTGAAGCTTAGGAAGACTGGATATTATTATAAGCTCTCTTGGGGATAGCTGTATTCCAGCAATGCATTATCACTGATCTGTTCCCATTATAATCCATCCATTTCACAGAAAACGACATGTTTTGTAGGGGAGTGGAAAAGCAATCTGAAAAGGAACAATTGCACATCTCAGCTTTGGGTAGAGAAAAGAGAAAGAGGGAGGAGGAAAAAAAGGTTATAATCCAAACTGTATTTCAATAGAAAGCCTGGCTGTTATAAAAATAATAATGGTCTTGGCTAGTCACTTGTTGTGAAATAATGAACCTTGTGCACATTTATAATATTATTGCAGGCATAGTATAGAACACCCTAATAAAAATGGATGGCTAACTAAATGAGAAAAGGCTGCTGCATTGTTTTATAAGGCAAGAATCCAGTTCCAGAACACATAAATTGTAAACTCCAAACCAGAGTTTATACCAAAAACACAACATAGCTTTATTGTTATTATTACCCCGTTGCTCTTGTATATGCTGCTACAAATGTGTTTTCAAAATAATTAAAATCCAAAAAGCGTTTGCAACGGAGCAGACCATAATTGTGTCTCAAAAGTGCTGAGTGCCCCAAGCTGTTACAAACTTTCATCCAAGAAAGGTGCTGGTTTTACATTCACATGGATTGGTTTGCCACTTAAAAATGGGATCATACAGATATGGAAGGTAAAAAAACCTAGCAGAAGGCCTGGGACATAGATGATCTTTGTTCAAACTCCATCTCTCTTTCTTGTCCAATGTTTAACTTGGATGACTCCACTCCTATATCTCTTCTGAGTCACAGAAACAGGGATAGTGCCAGTCACGTTTTCATGAGACTGAGACAAGCTTGCATTTAACTAATGGTTATTTTTTGCAAAAAACATGCTGTTTGGATTAGCACATTTCTAGCAAGAGAAAAGCCCCCTCAGTGCTGGGGAAGTCACCAGCCTCTTCAACACTACTACTGGCCCCTGAGCCTAAAAGAGGACTGATGTCCTTCCCTCCATGACAGTGAGATCTCCAGTTATTAGGACTGTCCTGTTTACCTATGGAAAGCCAGCCAAGCTATTTGTATCAGCAGCCTGTTCTTTTTTACTCCTGACTGCTCATCCAGCTGCAGGCATCAGTGACATACTTTTAATTTTTTTGGCCTCTCATGCATAACTAGCAGTCCCCATGGAGCAGACCCAGCACAGGCCAGCTTCCCACAGAGCTGGGCTGCAGGGACAGTCTCCAGCTACAGTGGAAGCTTCTCCTGAGGCTCAAGCATCTATGAGGTCTCTCAGCCACGTGTAGTGTCTAGTAGTGTGTGTCCATAAATACATACTACTGTGTTTCAAATGCAGTAGTGTTCATACTACTGCATTTCTTTTAATTAGAGCAAATTCTTGCTTGTTCTCCCTGGCCTTATGTGGATTTCCACAGAAATTATTTTTGAGATCAGAAGCTTCTGCCAATTTGCTTAAAATTTGTCCAATGGGTACAAAAGTCGTCAGAGGGCAGAGCACAAACAGACATGGAAAACATGAAAGAAAATGTTGCTTCCTCAGAAAACTAGGTTAAAAATTTTCTCCTATCACAAAGGTAAGGATAAGTCTCTCCAGGATTTCTCTACAAAATTGCCTGCCCTATAATAATTCTATTTTATCTGTATCTGTCAGCTAGCCAGGTTTCCCTCATTTAATACATCACATGTTTATTTTCTATTGTTCTCATCTGTTAATAAAAATATTCACATGGCCCAAATCAAATGCCTACAAAAGTCCATCACTATTTCCTTTATTACCTGAATTAGAAACTCATAAAAAATATCAAGCTAGCTTAATTTTATTTTCTATAAACAGGTGCTAACTTGCATTACTTACATGAACAGGGTTTAATGCATCATTAACTCATGCTCTTTATTTGTCATTTCATTGTTATTCCTAGAGACAATATACCAGGTTTGCAATTCAGTGGTATTAACTACAAACGAGACAGCAGTTTTTGAAAACTGCAATGTTTTTATCAGCTGACAGGTGAGGTGGAATATCTGACACAAATCCTCTTACTGTTTTTATTTTTAGGTTAAATATAATTTCTGAAAGTTTCTCAGGATCTTTTGTATTATTTATATCTCATGCAGGAACACAGATACCCATTACTATGTCATGTACCAAAGCTACCATACCAGCTTTGCTGCTGTAGCTTAGACATTCTTGTATCATAAGAGACCCTGCTATGGAAACTTGAACAGATTTGGAAAGCAGCTCCCTAATGGACATGTTAATGAACACGATCCCCTGTCCTGTTCCTCCTGGACAGGACAAAACTGTCCCATTACATTTACAGCTTTAAAAGCTGTCTTGCAACACAGGTCAAGGATCACCTGTTCCTGAGAGCTGAACTGCACTTTAATGTTAGCCCTGAACCCCGGAGCCTGGAAATGACTCACAGTGGGTATAATCTGAAGTTGCTCAGTGCCAGGACATTAACTCAGGTGTAGGTGCATGTCTGATTGCTTGCAGGCTGCAGTTGTGCTCCTTTTTCTGCGCCATGCTAGAAAAACCCTGCACAGCCTACAGGCTGGAATGGTACCATCAGCATTGCTCAGCTCAAATCATGTAGAGCTCTTTTCATGGCTCCAGGGTAAGCAACTTCCACTCATACACCACTATAGTTCATATAGTGCCAATGAGGCAGGCCAGTCTATGGTATGATGGCTTGTTTTATTGTAATAATTTCTGAGTCAGTATTATTTGGTTTTACTATAACCAGTTCTCTGTGCATTCTGACATTTAAAGCTGCTTCTTTCCCAGTCCACTCCTGGCTGCCTCTGCAGTAATAACAAAGTGGGATCTTGGATAGTTTGGCATGTGATTAATAACTGTTCAGATTGCCTTGGCAGTTTCAGAGTATACTAATTGGGTTAACAAGGTACTAAGTGCTCCAAGGTGTTATGAATATGTTGTAAAATCAAAATGTCTGCTGTCAAATGCATTCATTACTCATGGTATGTAATTTGCTTCCAAGAAGCCTACTCCAAAAGGCAGTATTTCCAGCCATTTCTCCTACTCATCTGTAAAAGACATTAGCACACCAGCACCAAGAACACCTTTAATCAATACTCTCTCATTCCTAGAGAAGAAATCTCAGCCAACAGGCTCCTTGGTATCTTTGGAGAGTGTCAGGTGCCTCCTCAGCTGCAGCCAGCAATTGGGTCCCACCAGGCCCCTTGCCATGGGCTGCCCTCACCACTGTCCTCTCAGAAAAGCACGACCCAATAGGCCACCTGGACACAACCAGTCCCAATGGAGCATGGACCTGATCCCATCAGGTCCAAAGTCTGGAACACCCAGCCACTGCCTGGGGCTGTTCCACCTGCCTCACTTCCTGTTTTTTCCCCATCTCAGCCTCTAGGCTTTGTTGCTATTCCCATTCTCCCATTCCCCACCATTTGCACTTGAGGCACCATGCCTCATTCCTACCTCCTGCTATCCAGGCACACTGCCTGACAGTGTTTCTGTTTTTGCAAGATAACAATCTCAGCAATCAGACCACAGGGCTTTCACAAGCACCGTGTGCTCCCCATTTTACAGGTGAGATCAGACCAATGAACTACTTGAACTACTGTTCAAGCCTACAGAACAGACAAGACAGTCACAGTATCATTTGTTCCCACTACCCCTTGTGCTGAAACATGGCCAGTTTATCCACTGACATAAGACAGGCTCACGTGATTCCTTCTCCTAGTTCTTTCCTACTAAAGGTCACACCTCCTGATTTCATTTCTGTGGAACTGAGCAATAAATTCTTTACTGTATTCCCTTCTCCTGTTCCTTTCCCATTCCATTAACATAAAAGTCTCACCCAACAGTGACATTCAAGTTGACACTGATTTCTGCTGTATTTGAGGTCAATGTAATAAGATAAACCCTATATCTTTGCCTGATACAACTGAGACATATTAACCTGAATAACTGGGCCAGTTATCCAGCCAGAACTCTGCCTGAAATTAAAACTAGATGGTGGGACAAAAACAATTCCTCGACTAACCAGCATCAGTGAACAAAGTTCCTGGTAACACTAAGGTTGGATCTAGATATATGGAAAAATGAAAGACAGGAAACTTCATTTTCTTCTTTAAAAAACCAAAGATGGAGTAAACCACTGCACACTATGCAGCCGACAGGGGAATAACACATGAATATGAGAAACAGATAAGGAAATGATCACCTAGTCAAGAGTTTGTTTGCACAAGAATTAATCACCCAAGAATTCACTTCAGCGGAAGCTGGAAAGGTGTGTACAGAGGATGGCTTGTTCCAAGGAACAGCTGACTGTAAATAGTAGCAGCTCTTCATGCAGCCAGCACTTCTCAATGGAAACAGGTGTGACAGCAGGATGGAAACGTTTAATCTTTGGGTCTAAAAACAGGACTCTTCCTTGCTTGACTAAAAGACTAGTGTTGGTTCAAAGCCAATAGGAGGCTCATAACATTCTCTTGTTTCAAAGCAATAACCTGCTTGAGAGAGGACACAAATTCCGGCCCCACTAAAGTCAGTCCTTGTGTGCTTAAAAGGGACAGGGCTTGGCCTGGAACTGGCTTCCAAAAGTGGAGGTGGTAATGCACAGGTGGGATAGGCACCTGAATGCAGACAGCTGATATGTGCCTTCTAACACAACACTTCAAACAGGAGAGAATTCTATATTTGCTATATTGCAGTTGAAGAAAAGAGAAACTGTCTATTTTTCTGCACCAAAAAATCACTGGGACCAGTCACACAATAGAAACATGCTGACCCTCAAACAGCTCCTGGAATAATCACTTGCATTAGCACATTGCACATAATGGTGGGCAAAGCAAAAAATGCAGCACAGCAATCACGACTAAGCACAAAAGGTTCAAATCTGACTGATTTCAAAGGACAGTAACTATATGCCCAGCATGGAGCTTATATTGTGCTAAATTGAGGCTATCATTCCCTCTCTCTGCCTGCTCCTCATGAAAGAGCTTGGTCACCTACCCTGTATGGTGAGTCAAGGATGTGCAATCTGAGCTGCTTCCAGTGACTTCTTTCCTCCTACTCAGCCACCAGAACCCCTGTAACATATCACAAGGCTGTGCAGGGGGAATGACTGCAGCTGGGTAACCTAACACTCCTACACTCTTAACCCCTTTAGCTCCAGCAATTTAAAAGGAATGCTCACAATTTATTTAATCCTAAAATCCATCTTGTCACAAGAGTTAATAGCCAGATAATGCTATGCATAACATTCTAAGCATGGCGCCATAAATATGAAAGCATTTAAATAAAAGAGTTTGCAGCAAACCTTCAAATCCAAGGTTCACTCATTAAAAAGCAAACCAATGTATTAATCTCCACTGCTGCATATTTTAAAGACATGAAAACCAGATCTAAGATGGATATGGAATATGAGACAGACCTCCCATGCAATTGAAGTCAGTTGCTGTCTTACAGCTTGTCAGCAGATTTGTTAGGACAGGATTTACCATCAAAATAGAACAAACAGCAAGTGAGACCCCTTCTGTTAGTGATGATAATGTAAAAAAGGCAAAAACTCTTCTTAATTCTGCCATAATTCAGGGGTCATTTAAAACTCACTGAACTGCTAATAGCTACCATGATTTTATTTCATTTTCCTCAGTCACACAGATGCTGTCTTGGGAAACTCAGAAACCCTTACTGTGCCCCATCATGAGTTTATCTTTACAATTAAAGTTGCTTCTCTTTGCCAGATTTATTTTCTCCTCTAGAGCACAAAGAAATTTAGCAAGAGAGACACAATCTGTTGTGACGAAAACGCAAAGCTAGAAAAGTGTTCTAGCTCTTGCAATGGTATTTTTTATTGTTTCCCATGAGGGGAATTATCTCCATTAATGGTGATTGCAAATCCCTGTGTACTGGGACATTAGCTTCCCTTATGCTTGTTACTGAAATGAAAAGAGACAACTAAAATATTACAGAGCTGTTTTATAAAGCACTTATCCTATTAAGCCACTTAGCCATAGTCTTTACATAGGGATAGAATGCCCAGAAGAATTCTTTGGGGAATTAATCAGTCATAACATTAAGAAAAGAAAAGGAATGCTCTCATTCATTAGGATCAATTTTAGCAGTTACTCTATTGCTCGTATCAGCAAAAATGCCAGGTTTGTGGATGCAAGTGGCCACCTTCCAGATCTGTACCTGGGGAGCACATCCTGATTCTCCTGAAATGCAGTAGTGCTGCTCTTTGTCTCTCACAGCAAGCAAGGACTTGGGAACCAGCAGATGGAAAATAAGTTGTATATTTGTTTAAAAGACATCTGCTTCAGCCCAGCTCTTACTTAACTATCTTTTATTTTTTTACCTCCCCCCTCACAGGGAAAGTGATTTGTTCCAAGGCTGGAGGCAAATTCTGCTCCTACCGAAACAAAACCCTGAGCAGCTGATGGACTCCTGAAAGGCTGGATGTCAATCTATGAGAGGCCCAGAGCCAGATATTCACCTGGTGAAGAGTGACGTGCTTTCCTTGACTTGAAATAAAATTTATTTATGTATGACCCTGTTTCCTTTGCATTTCTTCAAAAGACTTACCTTTTGTGCCTTGTATTTCTGACCTTAGCAGCTGCCTAACCCAGTACAACAGCACTCACCATCCCCTTTCTTGCTCTTTGCAATGCCACATAACTAATTGCACTTCAGCCTCAACAATGTTATCTTTTTTTTTTTGGTGGAAATGAGCAGCCAAGTGCTCATAAATAACACATGGGCATCACACAAAGAGAAGGTCATAAGGCAGGAACTTGATGAGCCTGAGAAAGGGTTGATTTTTAAAGTATTTTCTCAGTCCTCAAATTTCTCTCCCAGGAAGTCTGAAGGATGGAGGTTTCACAAAGGCAAAAGGTACCAAAGGTTCAGATGCCAGGAAGGGCAGCAGAACTTCAGAGCTGGAAGGAGTTTCTGCAAAATAACTGCACTGAGGCCAGGACCTAGGAAAGAATGTGAAACCTCAGAGATTTCAAAAGACAACCCACAAAAACAACCCCTGGAGGCCTGGTTTACACCTCTGTTATATCTGAGAGGCAGAGGGATGGGGATGCTGCCCTGGTCTGCTCAGCCACTGAAACAAAAGCCAGGTCATTCAAGAACCTCAGTCCCCAGCCTGTCCCTGCAGTCACAGCTGTTTAAGACAGTACAAAGCTGGGCAAGGCTGGATCTGATGCCAGGGGCGTTCAGGGGGCCATCAGCCTTTCAACTGTCCCAGCTCACACTGGAAGCCTGCACAGTAGAGGACTGTCCAGGATGTGAAAGCAAAGACCAGTCAGCTGAATGCCATTTTGCCCATTTAATAGGTAGTGATGGATAGAGAATATGGCCCTTACCTTTCTAAGGACAATCAGTAAAATTCATACAAAAATCAGCTCTCACTGCATTATCTGCAGCAAGCCAGAAAGCTGAAGTTTCTCTGTGTGTGTTTCAATTTCCTTTCTTTTCTCTATATAATGTCACACTTCTAACTGATGGTTTAACGACTTGAGTTTTAAAGGAAAATCACATGGCTTGGCTAAGTGTTCCTTCCACTGGGCAGACCCCTGCTGTCCTTTCCTATTGACTGCTCAGGATCATGCAGTAAACACTGGAGAACTTCTAATAATAATGCCAACTGAGGCCCAGGACCTGTGGGGCACACCCTCAATTCTTCCTGCAAGCTGAGAAGGATCAGCACCTTGAGAGATGGTGCCCTAAGGACGTAACAACAAACCCAACTGACTCTTGTGAAAATAAGTAATCAGCAATCAACACACAGCTTTTCTCCATGCCAGTGGAAAACACACATGTGTGGTCCAGCCTTGTACTTTCAATAATTGTTTATTTGCAACTACAGTCAGGAAGTGATTCTGTAGTGTCAGGAAAAATTAACCCAGGCAGAAAAGGGCTTGTGGAGTTGTGCCATGTTTCACACTCCTCTGTTTCTTGCCTGCACACATTTGAGGAGGGAGAGTTTGATTTGGATTGTTAGTGGGTTTTAAATTAATGCAAGACACAAACAGAAAAATAAAGTTGATCTGGACAGCAGCAGCACTTGGATCCTGGACACAGAGGCTTAGGGGAAGCTTTGGATGCCTCTCTCCCTTCCCTTAGCTGCCAGTAGCAAGGCATGCATGTGGTTTACAAGGTGGGGAGAATGCTGAATCCAAGGCAGGGATGTGCCTCCTGGGACATCCTGCAGCAAAAACACTTGGCTCCAGAATAAATACTGCCTCAGAACACTGAAAAGGCTGTGAGTTTGTGGACAAGCAGAAGAAACCAGAGCCCTTCCTGCAACTCAAAGCCTTTTCCTACCTACTTGACCTAGGGGTGAGAAGAAGAAAGAATCCCTTACTGGGATTTACGAGGAAAGAGAAGACAAAATAATGATACATTGAGTGGTGTGATCACTTCCTCTAGTCCCCTTCACAGGGAACATCTCCAATTCTCAGGAAAGCTTTCACCTCCCTCAGCTGCTTGCCCAGCTCTGTGCTTCCCTGTGGCTTGCTCCCCATGTCCCATGACTCCTTCTATTGCTTCCCAGTCCAGTAGTTGTGTTCTTCTGATACTTCATGGTCCTCCATGGTCACAGCTGTGCTCAACCAGGCAACACACAAAGACTAAGGTTAAAGAGTTAAAATCGGTTATCTCACTATCTGGCTGCTCCCTTTGCCCATAATCAGGCATTCCACCTTGTATGAGGGCCATGCCACAGGAGAATGCATGAATGAGTTTTATATAAGTTTTATCTACAGGTTTAGATGGAGAAACTTTTACCAAGCAAGGTGAACAGAGCGGAAGTATGAGCTGACGTGGTAGGCTGTGAGATTTTCCCAAGAACTGATGAGCTCTGGAGACACACAGTCTTGATGACTCCCCAGGAATGGATAAATTCAGCACGCCAAGAGTCAGCCAAATCTGGATAAGACCACCAGCACACACTAACATCACTCAGAGGCAAGGTGGCAATGGCTGCTGCTGCAGATGTACACTTAATGAAAGAAGAGACCTTTCAGCAGAATTTCTGAACACTCACCTAAAAGCTGCTACATAACTGAATTATGGGTATTCTTATAAATATTGTTTGTGAATTGTATTTTCCTGACTTGATCACCTTGATATGAAGAAAAAAAGGATTTGGAAGTGTTTCCTTTAGTCCCCCTCCTTCACACACAGTTTTTTTTCCAATATCAAACCTCTTGCCAATATTAACTTTGAACTTCAGTGATCTCCAGTGTCCTCTAATGTCCTTGATCAATGAAGTTTAGTGTTGTTCAAAGGTCAGTTCCTAACACTAAGTTCTGATCTCACTTAAACTTTTCTTCATTTTCATTTCTAGACAGTTATTCTCTGTTATCCCTATGTGCCCTTTATAGCTGGGACCATGTTGTTCCAAGGTTTTCTAAGTTTCTTGAACAAACCTGGCATCTCTAGTAAGCATTAACCACACACAAAGGATGAATTCCAAAATGAAAAAAAAAACCCTATGCCAAAAAGAAAACATATTTTTCCTCCAGAGGGATATATTTTACATTGTACATCCAAATTAAACAAACACACTGTAATCATCAGAATGAAACCCCAGAAACAACTCAAAACAACAGAACAGGAAAAATAAACATGAACTCAAGTTCTTTGAAGAACAGGAGGAGAATGATCAGATTTAGATGAGGAACAACTTCTTGCTTAATGACAACATAAAAAGTAGAAATTGAGATGAAATTAAAAAAAAAGAATAAAAATACCCTTTTTAAAAACAAGCTCTGAATACTGTTTGCTCCTTTCTTTCCAAGCCAAGTACTGTAGATGATCTAGTGGCCCAAGAATAGACAGAGACAACCCCAGAATACTGATTGACAATTCCTACTCTATTTATGTCCTTATTTGGAGGGGACTCCATAATCTATCCACTTTTAAGTACCTATTTTGTCCCTTTAATCAATAGACTACTTTGGAACACCAGCACAAGGCTGAGGCAGGAGTGTCTATTTTTTGTCCTGAGCAGGCTGGTTTCCAAAGTGGTGTCAGATTTTTGGGAAGGTGGGTCTGGGCAGGTGCTGTGTTAGAGGTGCTGGTGCAGGTCAGCCTGTGGCAGCCTGAGGTGAGGAATCAGCTCAGCAGTGTCACTCCAGGACTGGCATCCTCTGCTGTGCACAAAGTGCAAGGACAAAGGTGAAAAGGAATTGCTCATGAGGAGAAAGGGAAGGAACACAATGTTAGTTTTGATAAGCAATAATGAGGAAATGGCCTTTAATAACTTACAGTTCAGCTCGCACTCACATTAGCGATATAGAGGAAGAAGGAACTCAATCACTTGATCTATTCAAATACATATGTTTTTGTCTAACCATTTTTTTCTGGAAAAAATACTAATTTTGACTAATGTGAATCAATTTGAACTGTCTCCCAATCAGTCAAAGACCAGTTCAGAGACAGAAACTCCTCTCCCACCTGAAGTCACACTCAATTTCTAATGCAAGGTAAATGGCAACAAATCTTTGACATCTGACTCTTTGAAAATCACAGCACATTTATAAAAGTCAAACAATAGCTGGTCCTTCTGCAGAGCTGAAAAACAGAATATCCTTTAATTCTTCTGTGCAAATCAATAATTTATCTTAATCCTTCTATTTTAAAATCACTGGGGTTGGTCATGTCTTTGAAATAAAGATAGGGATTTTACTGTACTTCCTTCCTTCCTAGTCTGTTTTGATTGCATCAAACTCATTCACTTAAACATCCCCCTAACTTAAACATCCTCTTTCTTCACAGCAGGCATCAAAATATCTTTTTTTGTTGTTTCCTTAGCAATATAGATTTATTGATATGGAGCTTATTTCCTGTCATGTAAGACCACAGTGCTGTCCACAGCTGAGTTTCCAGCCATCTTTCAAAGGGCAGCACTCTCCACCTTATTCTGTACATTTTAAAATTACAGCCATCCTGCCTAAGCAGAATCACACGTGCTTCAGAAGTGCCTTGTGATTGAGAGATACGACATTTGCAGTGGATTTGGGATACTCATCATATGAACTAAGATTATATGATTATACAAACTCCAACTGTGTGCCTTGCACCTCTCTGGGGAATGTGTCCATCAGCACATCAGTATAGAATCTGATTTTCACACTGCTTGCAGGAATAGAAAGGAGAGATCAAGTGGGTTACCACAGAAATTACATTTGAACACCCTCAACAGGAATGTGTTGATATTTATATCTGCAGTGTTCTCAGGAGACCTTCAGTCTGAAGGAGTTCCATACACTTGTTTGATCATAATGGGACTTATATTCTAAAGTGTTACTGATTTACTTATTTTCCACCAAAGGATGCATTAGATTTAAGAGATCTAAGAATAAGACTGAAAGCATACTCAATGCTGATCGTTATGTCCTAAATAAAAAAGCATAATTTATTCAAGTCAATAGCAAATGTTCTTTATGAAATGGATAGCAATAGAAATGAAAATTTACAAAACTATGCACTCTATAAAAGAAGTGGAGCATATTCTACCTGCCCTGGATGTAACTGCAAGTTCTGCATGGAGGAAAATGCTGAAAAGTCATCTTTGAAGAACCCCTTTCTGTAGGACTTCACTTTCAGGGACTTGCAGTTGAATCTGTTCTCAGCATCTGATCACCCAACTGAATCTGGATTCATAGTTGCAGTTATTTATAGCCACAAAAAACCAAACAAACTTTGGAGAGGTGTTAAGAAAATATCTGCTGCTTCTTGCACAGGTCTGGAAATAAGCTTGTGGGTGCTGAGCAGTGACCCTGCACTGACCACCACAGGAATGGCTTTCCTTTGGGGAAAGAATTGTGTCCAATTCTGAGAGCAGAGGTCCCACTAAAGTTCAATAGCACTTTGAGAAATCCCAGCTGAGATATTTAAAATGCATGGCAAATTTCATGCCTGCCTTTTACGAAGTTATTTCCTGGAAATATTACCCAATGAACAACATGACTGCTATTTCCATGGGCACTGCAGATGCTTTGGCTTTGCTGTTATTTTCACAGCGTGAGACACTCAAATCTCTGGGAAATTTCTTGGTAAAATTCATCTACTAGATAAAAAAAAAAAGGCCTTTGGGGAAGCTCATCCATTGTTATCACCTCCTCAGTAGGTGTGTGGGAAATTGTCCAGCCATGCAGTACAAGAAAAAATGAATAAGGCTCCACTACTTGATTAGGACTTTCTCTAAAGTCCCCTGAATACTTATTATGAAGTTTGCAAGTGCTTCCAACAAGTGTTATATTTTAAAAGAGGCTGATCATATTTTATTTTGTTTTCCAAAAGAAACTTTTCTGAGAAGGTTCTGTGAAACAAGACAGCCTGTGCCTCGTGCTGCCTCCACCCACAGCTGCAGCAAAAACTGGCTGGCAACAGAAAGCAAATGTCCTTACTGTTAGTAGCACTTGCACCCTTGACAGATCTCTTCTCAGAGGTAAATCTCCTGATCACCTGTTACATTTAGAAATGAGTGCCAGAAAAGACAGATAACATGTAATTCAAGCCAGGATGAAACCTGGCTGAAAATCAAGGTTGGTAAGAGTTACTTTTTTTGATTGTTTTGAAATCTGATCCCAATCCAGGGAAGACTAAAGTCCATTTTTTCAAAGCTCACAGAGAAAAAAAGTGCCAAAGGCCTCAGAATTGTCCAATGAGATCTGTGCTGTAAGCAGAGCCAGTATTAATACTTGAGCTGGAGATTCTCTGCTATATGCATTATAAATCACTAAGAAAAGAGCTATAAAATGACTGCCTGCAGATGGCAGGTGGGTAAATTCCTGTACAGCTACAAGCCATAGTGACTAGTGTACAGACAAATAAAGGCATTGTGAGACCTATCAGCCAAGCCCCCAAAGCAGAGATTAAGTTATACCAAGGTAGAGCATAGGCCCAATACTGAGCAAAGAATGGTTGTAATTATTTGGATCCCCTCTGAGGTTCAGTTTTCTGTGAGTGCCCATGAATGTTTGCACAATTCAAAGTATGTGCAGCACTTCAGTCCAGATTTCCTTCATTTGGAAATCCAAAAACGTAATTTATACCTTGCCTGTTTGAGTGTGTTATATTTCACTCCAAGAGCCTCAAGTTAATTTTCCAAAAGAATGAAAAGCATCAAATTTAAAGAGACAAGTAGAGCTCTGCAAATCAAAAGCTAGAACATTTCATGATGTTGGCACCGCTGCATTCCTGATAAGAAATACAGGAAGCAAAGGCAAAGTCCTTACTTATACTTAGCAAAGAGAGAAAAAAAAGAAAAGTGCCACAGTAACATTACTGAACATCAACGATTAGAAAGGCAAGTTTAGATTAGAATGCCAAATCAGGCATTGCCAGCAGAGATAAACCAGTCTCATTTTATCAGCTCCAAATGTCACTTCAATGACTTCAGTTTCAGGGAACCATTCACAGTGAAAAAGAGATACATACATTTGTATATTTTTCTCAGAGAAGAGCTGAATTTACAGGGGTCCTAACCAAGATTCAGAGCCAGAACTGAGAGGCAGCCTCACAAAGCCTACGGAAATTTTAAGAAACTATCATTAGAGAGACAGAGAGATGTCAGCTCCTGGCTGAACAATTTATTTCCTTGGTAAGATAAACATTTTGCTACTACATGACAGTATCTTCAAAAGAGTTAACCTATGGCTAGTGAGCCCTCAAGAAAGCTAATTAAAGTGCCAAAATGTTTTATGTCAGATTTTCCTTTGATCGCTATCATGTTTTCTCTTTTCCACAGGTGAGGGCAGTAGCAACTCAGTGTGAGAACTGCTCTAGTGCTAGGCAGCATCCAAGCAATAGAAATATATCCTCTGGGGCCATAATTCACTCCTCTTTATCATACCTTCACAGGAAAAATTCACTTAACAGTCAGCAGTCATTTTCTATTACATAAATTTAGTTTTACTTGTGGTCCCATAATTCACCAGTCCCTGCAAGGAAGCAGCACTGCAGACAGTACACTGAATTCTGGCATATCCTTGCTTGGACAGTGGCTGAATAACCACAACAGTACTTACATAAGTGAGATCAAATCAATGCCTTCCTTTGCCCTTTAGAAACTCACAGTTGTTTAATCTAATCCAATTTACTGAGAGTAAAATATCTTGGTTGGAGGAAGAAACTTCTTCAGGTCAATGCCTGGCAGACAAATTGATGGCACCTATCACAGTGCTCCAGAAAACAGGAAGACTTCTAAATCCTCCTGATTCTGTATTTAAGTGACTCCCTGCTTCACCACCCACTCCATATTCTCCTGATCCTGCTTTCCCCTCTGCTTTGCCACAGTTTACATTGCACCTTCCAGCTTCTTTCCCATTAGCTGCAATACATAGCACCCACTGACCACTGGCAGAGAGATTTTTCCACTGAAAGGTGTTTGCTGTTCAGGTCAGTGCCACTGCTCAGGTGCTGCACAGACTCCAGTCCATGGTGACACATGGTGACACATGCTTTGGCCATACACAAGCACTGCTGGGGGTCAACACCCCCATCCCTTAACATTCCCCCAGTACTGCAGTAGACATGTCTCTTGCATGTGACTCAACACAGAGTTCACTGGCAGTGAGTGAGTGCTTCAGCAACAATATCATAGGGAGAAAGCTGTTTTACCTTGATTAGAAGCTTCTCAAGAAAAGAGAATTTGCCTCTAAGTGACTTGTTCCAACAAGCCTTAATTCCAAGATCTTCCCTCTTGTACAAATTACCTTCAATTAGAAGAATGATTATTCCCAGATTTTATATAATACCACCAATGTGGAAGAGGTCAAGATCTCAGTCTCATGACTGCTGAAAGATGAGCTGAGTCTAGTCTAATGGAAAAGATAAAAGTCTATAATGTAGATTTATTTTTAGAGAGTAAAACGTTTTCAGTTCACATTTCAGAGCCTTTTTCCACATCCAAAAACAACAGAAGGAAATGAGAACTGCTCTCCTCAGTATTCTGCAAAAGCCAACAAAAAGGAGGCCATTGGAAGCTGGACCAGTATCACCAGAAACAGCTGCTTCACAAGCCAACAGCTCAATGGGCTTAACAAATGAGAATGCCCTGCATGTAACATTTCCTTTATGCAATTCCCCACTGCTTTGAATCCAAATATAAAGGCTGAAATCCTGTCTGCTGTGAACAGGGCAAGGATTTCTCTCTAAAAAGAGGATTTTAGATAGCATGCTGAAGAGGGCTTACTCTATAGAACAAAAGCTGTCTCCTTTGCCTTTTGGAAAAGGATGAAGAAATTTTGCCTAGTAGGTTACCTAGGACTTGACCTGGATGCTCAATGGGAATTGCAATTACTGTAATAGTATTCATTATCTATTGATTCTTTAGCACTGAGTCTGGGTCATCAACCCATTTTTCCCCTCTATATAAAACTTACACAACCCAAATTACAATCCAAATAATTCTTTTCCTGTGTATGAAATATTTTAGATTATGGATTGCATACAGAAGTAGTCATGGATTGCAAATGGAAAAATAAACATTTAATATGTTCTCTACTTCTTTCCTTTTACAAAGGAAAGACTTTACTTGAAGTCTGTGTTTCTACCATATAGTATTTAATGAAAATGAAATGTTTAAGCCTGGGGATAATTGTTTTACATATTTTTGAGACAGAAAAGCCCAAGGAAAGTAAAGATATTAAATACTCATATCCAGATTTAAGAAGCTACTTAATCAGGTATTTAATTTAAACAGACCCGGACACGATTATTTTATTTTTTAATCTGGAGAGTCTTATATAATCACCTGACCACTGCCTGCAGTCAGGAAAGTCTGCACACTTAAAGGCTTAATAACACTTCTGGAGTCAGACACATAATTCAGAATATTTTCAAAGCAGAGTCTGCTACCATAAAGGCTACAAAACCAGGTCTGAATTCAGCCCTGCACCATGTGTTGGGACAGTGGAGGACAATGCTGTAATTAATGTACAAACGTTTGCAAGAATTCGTGTCTCCTCCTGTAAATTCCTCATCCAAACAAGGGGAAAAAAGGAAAGGGTAATGTGCCATCAAATCTACTTTGTGATGGCATCCAACATGTGAGTGACAGAGCAGAACCAGGACTCAGCCCCCAGTCAAAGTGCTCTATCCTCTGCACCAAAGAACCTCTCTGATAAATGGTGTGGCCACATTCACATGTCTTGAGAGGAAACAAATCCTTGCTGAATTTACAGTAAGGTTATTTCATTCCCACTTAACAACAAAGAACCTTTTTGTCTTTTTAGGAGTTTGAAATACAAAAGTAAAGCTTAGCTCCAGGGCTGTGCCATGGTGAGAGAAAACAGAAATTGCTACTTAGAACTCAGGAGGAGTTGACTCACAAATAAGCTGAAAGAAATACATATGACTTGAGGCATGAGGAGTGTTATTAAGCAAAAGTGCTACTTGAAATTGAGAATCTTTGAGAAGTTGTGATTTTCTTTGTCTAAAATGTTGTTTGACATTCTTGTCTGAACATTCAACTAATGCATTAGGCAATCCTCAAGCATAATAGCAAGGTTTAGGGAAAAGACAAAGTGTGTCAGCTAAATCTTTGAATTCTTTTGGCTTCAGAGAGTAATATCAACTCTTATGTGTTACTTGAGAATTGCTTCTGGCATGGAGTTAATACCTAGATGGTCCCAAGGCAGGATGAATCTGCTGCCATCCTGGCACGCTGCTGACACTGCAAAGCTCTTGGCATGGGTTTGCAGATGAGGCTGCTGTGAACAGCCAGAGTTCCTAAATGTAGGAGCTCCTTCCATTGGCTCCTCTGGATGGAGATCTCACTGGGGCACATACAGAAGAATTCCATGGAGAGTGCAGCTGCTTGAATCTGAGAGTTCAGGCTTGAATCTGAACTCATGGGAATAAGTCTGCTGACTATGCTGGAGTTAAATAGGCAGGGAAACCACTGATTGCTGAACTCTGTACCCATTGGGGCTGCTATCAGCCCCACACGAGTTAACTATAGTATGCATGCTACAGTGTGTGCCAAGAGCTGTCAACTCTGCCAAAAAAACCTACCTGGAGAGCATGATATGGTCCTGTCTTCCAGTGCTGATAACTAGCACCTGTCCATGTGAGAACATAAAACCTCTCAAGTCCAATCACATTTAATTCAGACCCTCCTAGAAGAAAGACTCAACTACACACTGAAGGGAAAAAAAATCCCATGTGGTAAAATGTCACCATTAGGAGTCCTTTCAGAGCTTTAGCTCTGCTGACAAGACAGTCCCTGCACAGCAGGTGAGCCTGATGTTTGAGTGGACACTGAACACAGGGGTGACTGCCAATTCAGCAGGAGGTAAGGCAGCTCAGCTTCATCTGCCACTAATTTGGGTAACATTGTGCAGAAAAAATGAGAGAACTGTAAAGAGATGCAGGGAGTTAATTCTCCTTGGAACAAAGATATGGTAATGCAGCACTCTAGGAGCTGAATTCTCCACAGTATTCTGGCATTAGCATTAGAGACAATAAGGAAACTGTTCAGCAGGAACTGCCTTTCTAGTTAAGGATGATACACTGCTACATCAGATTCAACAAAGCACATACAAGCAACCTTTAGCCTTAGCTGTACACTCAAATTTGTTTCTATTCATTAAATGTATAACAGAACACAAAACCACACAGCCTTAAGTCAGCAAGTGAACCTACCCACATCAAAAAAAGTTAAAAGCATGACATAACCCCTTGCCCAGTGGTAACAACCTTTTCCCTGTACGATCTTTACTCAGTTTATCTCATACACATTTGCTGTTCAGTTCAAACAAGGTTCTGGATAGAAATTCCTAATAATGTTTCCAGTCTTGCATCCTTAAACCAACTCCTGCCATGATGGGATGTCTTTCAAGGTACACAGCCTGTGTTGGCACCATAGCCCTTGAATGCAGCTGCAGCATGCAACATGGAGCATCTTACCTAGACGTGGCCAGAATTCATGCAACCGAGACAACGGGCTGGGGGCGAACGAGCAAAGCTTAGGCGAGCGCTTAAAATGAAGCATGAGCTCAAGTACTTCACTAAGTCAGGGCCTTTTAGCAGGAATGATAAATGTGAAAAACACAGAAAGTAAGACAAGTCCGTGTGGATTGAAGACTTCTCAGACATCGGGCAAAGTATTTGCATACATTACAGTGGCCTTTGGATTGTGAGGCTTAATATTTTTCTAATGCACATTATTGGACAAAAAAAGTAAAATCATGGGGACATGCATTTAAGATAAATACAACAGACGGTCTTACAAAGGTAATTTATTTGCAATTAACTTATATTTCTGAGTCCAGCTTTCAAAACAGCATCTGCACTGAACCTTACCTGTGAACGTTACAACCAAAGCTTGGACTCTGATTTTGTGAAGACACCCTTCTACCTTGTCTAAGTGGCAGCATAATTAAAGCCCTGATGAACAGATAAATCCATAAAGGCATGGCAGAATTCAGCTTTTTTCAAGTTACATGTGATTTCAAAACAATACATGAAGAGAATATGGTCATTCTCTCAGGGGATATGACAAACCCCATCAGTGTAGCTAAGGTAATTATTAACTGCCCATTTTCTCCTACAATCAACTGCTAATTCAGTGTGCTAATCCAGCACAGCTGGAGGTATCAGGGTGACAAATTCAAGTGAGGCATCCTAGTGGAGCTGGGGATCTGGACTCAGATTGTCTGACAAGTAAAATGACAAGTACGTACGTGCCGACAGTGTGCAGCATTCCAACAGAATCTAGCATGTCTCAGGGCCATCCATATGCTCCAGCATATGTCTGTGAGCAAAGGGGTCCAGAATCACAGTCTCTGGAAATGGTAGGTCTCCCAGGCTCTCAAGATACAAGCCAGGATCCCAGTGTTGCTGCATTAATTGGTGTGTAAGTACCTGCATTCCCTCCAATGAACAACTGATGTCAGCTCAGAGGGAAGTATGTAACATAACCAGCTGTTTGCTTGTTCAGAAGCTGGATCTCACAGGACAAGATTTACTAGGCAAGAAAAGGTTGCTTTGGGCTGTTTCTTCAGAGCCAGTTGAACCTCTGTGTATTAACCACAAACAAGCAGCAGTAACAGAGATGTTACTGTGTAGAAGAGCAGTACTGACAAGCACACAGAAACAGACTGGGTTTTAATAACCAAGCAAAGGGGAATACAAGTTTCAGCTCACTCAGTAGAAGACAGGTTGCCTTCTTTAGCCTTCTATTCTGCTTTTCACTTACATTTTTGTGGGGGCAATTACCTGCCACATATTTTCACATTCCAGTCCTACCTTATCACTGTCCACTGTGTTCTGTGATGTCCTGGAGGCAATGGAAATGGTGTCAGGTTGACTGCTGCCATCCCCTTGGCTGTCTGCATCATCTATTCCATCTCTGCAAGAGATGTGATTGGGAAACAATGACATTGCTTTACACACCACCAGTGAGCACAACATTACAGGTGGACCTGAGAAGTGCTGAGTCAAGCAGCACAGAGCTGGATTGTGCTAAAATTACCCCACTGAGGCAGCCCATGATGCCATAGAGCTCTTGCAGTTCAGAATGATGTCACCCTCAGCCATGTGGCTTGGATTTGCACATAATCACAACATTTGTTTAAAATTTTTCAGGAATTTAACACTAAGCCATAAAGATGCTATCCAAACATAGATAAAGACAGTATAGAGCTCTACCTATTTACCTCACTGAGGCTGCTAACACAGGGTATTTTCTTCCCTTTGCCTGTACAGATAAAATTATCATAAATGTTTATTGGTCTTTCAAAGTAAATACTTAAATAATACAAAATATATACTTAGAGACAAAGAAAAAATATGTCTCCATTTTGTACAAGAAAACTTTTGTATTGGAGCATGTTCTTAGAGGAAATGTCTGGATCTCTGCTTTGCTACAAGTCTCCTGGGTCACTTGGTTATCTATGCTTTGGATGTCTCTATAACACAGCCTGAAGTAAAAGAGGGATAAAATTTGATGAGGAAATGAAGATGGTCAATTTACAGGTGGCTTTTGAGAATGCCACAACTGAAAAAGAACAATTCATTATCCATAACTTCTATTTAATCCAGGACAGAACAAGTTGACAAAACAATTTTAATATTACTTGACAAGCTGAAACAAGTTTGTATTAGATGATGAAATAGAGATTATTCACTATATATTCTTCAATATATTGTCAGGATCAACTATGATTTCGATTTCCAAGCAATTAAATGTGCCAAACAAAGAAAAAAAATCTGGTTTTGCTCAAATGTGAAGAAGTAAAATCTACTTTAGGAAAGAACTATAACCTTGGACTCTGAAGAATTTTTACTGTTTCTCTCTATACTTTGGCGCATAAAATGAAAGATTTTTGTACATATACCATAAAGAAGATTTCTAGCTACTTTTGCCAAGACAACATAAAAAAAGCAAAGACAATGAAAACTGCTTTGACTACAGTAAAAACCAGTAAAAAGTCCACAGACACCACATTTCTGTGGGTTGAGAACACACTAGTGATTTCATGGAGTGGGGAATGACTGAAGTTACCTTCTACTGTTGTTCCGCTGCTTTGCTGGTGTCTTGGGGAGCTGGATTGGCTCTTTCAGAGCTCCTTTCAGATGAATGATCCTTTCTTGAATAACTTCCCGGATATTTTTGATCCATTCCTGTTTTGTTTCAATGCTGGATGCCTAAAGTTTCATAAGGCAGAAAGATAGAGAGTTTATCATGTTCTCACCTCCTGTGTAGAGGAGACATGGTCAGCTGATGAATGTCATGATTAACTTTGTCCTCTCTGCTGCACTGTTGCAGCTGCTGGAGTACCTGGTAACCCCAGGGAACTGAGAGCCTTCTGACCAGACCTACTTGGCAAGCAACAGCAAAGCAGCTAAGCTCTGGATAATTACATTTACTGCTAGCAATACAGCATGCTCTGTAGAGGGGAAACAGGTTATCAGTGCACAGCTGGGATTTCCTTAGACAAAAACAACTGTAACATGGATTCTTCAGCAGAGTCACTTGACAGAACTGGCTGTCAGCTCTGGAGGTCTGTGGAAGAGGTTGGTTGTTGGTAAGCTCAGTGGCAAAGGACTAAGAGAATTACACCTCCCAGCCAAACACCCTGAGACCTGCCCTGGGTCAGTCTGCAGCTGCTCAACCCAGGCTGCAAGAGGAGATGCAATTCCAGCAAAGCTGCACAACTGTCCCAATTGCTACTGAGGCCTTGGAGCTCAGCTGCTCCTGGTGCAGGCATGACCCCACAGGCAGATACGAAAGCCATGTGAATATGAGGAGGGAAGAAACTGACCTTTCATTCAGGGCTCCCAAGGCTGGAACTAGAAGTGCTAAAGGCAAAGAAAACAAACAGAAAATACTTACTTTCAGTACAGTTTTATTGTCTGAGGATGGTGTTCGTCCAGACCACAAAGCAAATTTGCAGGGATCTCCTTCAACATGTTCAGTCACTCCCAGTTCTGAGGTCTAGTGCGGAGGAGAGATGATGAAAGATTTTATATACGTGAAGCTTTGTGAGTCCAGAAAACTTTGGACTCGTAGGAAGAAGTGGGGAGGCTGGGATGGGTAGGGGAATGGGATCTTTTCTCTGTTTGCTACCCACAGATGAAAGAAACAGAAAAGCTCTGGGGTGGCAGGGAAGTGAACAGCTGGAGTGATCCTGCTCGCATTTCCCCCCACCCTTCACATCTCACTACCTTAAACCTCTCCAGACTCACTGCAGGCTGACTTCCAGGTGAGTCCTGCAGGACTCAAGGCCAGCCCTTCCAGGGGCAAAAGTAAAGTATCCCCAACCCAGCAGGGGACATGTGAGCCTCCAAAACACCACTTCTACCTACAAAAACCACAACACCCAGAATATTTTCTTTGCAGCCACACCTACCAGTAACTTGTTCTTGTAAACATATTTTGTGTGTCCTGATGAATCTTTGATCTCTTTGCTAAACACCAAAGAGATTTCAAAGAGAAACAAATGCCTCTCACGGCCTTTCCGAATGAGAGACTTGGGATCCCACACTTGGAAGGAATCCTGAAGAATCAGCTCTCCCTGGACATCAAGGTTCTCATCAAACCCTAAAACCACAAAATACAATCACTTGTATCTATTCTTGGGACAAGCAATTCACAGAAACACCAAAGGCAAGACTTGAAATAAAAGGGTCTTCCTCTTTTTTTTTTTTTCATATTCTGAAAGGACAATAATGGTTATCTATTGCCCCAGTGATAATATTTTTCTTTTTTCCTTTTTTTTTCTACTGCAGCGACGTAATTACTTCATCAGAGGTCAAATGCATCATTTGTGTTAAATGAGGCTGCTGCTGAAGTCTTGTAATAATTACTCAAAATAATATTATGAAGGTTTCAATGGTAGTTACTGTACACAGAACTGCATTGCAAGAAATCCTATGCACTTCATTACAAATTCACTTTGCCCTCCCGCAATTTTAATCACCTGAGCTTATTGTGCTGCCCAGCTACTGGCACCCGTTCCTTTTTTCACTCGTTTTAGTATTCTGCTTGTTTCTTGGTTTTCCTCAAGCCAGGCTGGAAATTATTTTCCCAGGCCAAGAAAATGTGTGAGACACAATAAAGCATCTCAGTCCAGAATAAAATTGTTACGTTTCAGAAATACTCCACACAATAATAAGCCAATAAAAGACTTCACTTTGTGCCAATCAAACTTTTTTTTCTGTAGTTTTAAAATATTTTTTAGTGCTTCTTTTTAAAATCGTTGGCATAACTATGCTAACATTTTGAAACACAAGCTGTTTTGACTCAGAAAACCAGAACTTTTGAAATGTTGAAACAGTATTATGAAATGTTTTCATCCAATAATTTTTACAGCTGTCAGCAGCTAAAACTGATACTGTTTCAGGAAGGGATTTTTTTGTTCAATGGAGAAGGAATGTTTTAGGTAAATATATATATATCTATGCATACATTGCATATGTATATGCATACATACACACACACGTATGTACATATATACACACACAAAAGATATAGATCAATACCTCCCCTCCTCCCCAAACTTCCTAGCCAGCTTTATTCTTTCAAGACTTTTGGAGAAATATCAGAAAGGAGCCAGGAGGCACCTAAAAATTATGATGAAACAACAGTATTGCTACAGTCAACCTCTACTGGCTTCCACCACAAGTTACTGACAAACTTCATTTCTCAGCAGGTGCCTCCCCCCCGGCCCTTGCCCACCTTCCAGCATGCTGACGTGCATTGCATCATTGGCCTTCTTTGGGACACTGAGCATCACTTCCAGACCATCCTTCAGCTCCCCTTTGCCCTCCTCACAGCAGGTCAGCAGCTCCTGGGAAGTAATGCGGACACCCATAAACAAACTCTGATCCACGTGCTGCCTTCACACCCAGCTGTGCTACTTGGTCCCTGCAAGTTGCTTCAGAGATAGGAGAAAGCTGAACTGCAGCAAACCACACTGTGGACGCTCACAAATAGTGGGGGTCAAATAGGAACAACTACAAAGATAAAACAAGGTGGTCTCAAGGGAGACTGTGCCCTTGGAAGATTTCTGGGGACCTGTGCTGACAGGTCCTGAAGCAGCTCCCTTAAGCAAAAGTAACTCATTGCACCTGTGAACTTGCTCTGCAGGAGCTGATCTGTGCAGCCCCCTGAGGTACCTTCAGTAGGAGTTGGTATTTGGTGATCCTCTGGACAGGCTTGATTAAATAAGAAGAGATGGAGTTGGCCAGCCCGTGTCTTTGCTGAATTTCCTAGAAGGGATAAAAACAGCAGTCAGTCATGGAAAACTATTAACCCCCTGCCAGACAGAACCACCCATAACTAATTTTAGTGCTGGATCCCTGCATTCTATGCTTAGTTTTTAAACTCTCTTTAAGCTCACATGCACGTGTGTTTCAGTGAGGCTGGCAACAAACTGCAGAGTCCTCCTAAGGCCACTTAAACTGCAGGGTCCCTCTGCAAGTCAAGCTAAAGCTCTGCTGAGTAAACAGGCCTTGATTTAAGTATGACTTACCTGTCATGTCATCTGGTTTCCCCTAGCTATGAAGGCTGAAAGCAGAGTCTTAACATTCAATTAAAATGAAGTGACATTAAATTAAATTGCACGAGTAGGGTGTAATTTAGCTGTCTAAACATAGGCATCAAGTCCCATTTGAGAGCCCTGGGGTAGCTGAAATATCCAGAAGGGAATAACAGATCTGACACAGTGCTGACAGACCTGCTGTACTCTGAGGTGTCACCTGGGGAACAGAAGAGGTATCCCCTCATGATACCTGTTACTGCCCTGAAGACTTCTGTTTTGTGACCTGAACCTCAGCCAAAATGTCTGGGCTGATCAGTGTGATGTGCTCACGAATTTCTGGAGACATCACAGACCTGCTAAGGGGTGCAAAGGGCCAAGCTGCCTTCCTCCCAGCTTTTCCAGGGGGAGTTAGGAGCAACTGAAAATCCTACAGGACCCTAATGAACATTTTTAGCCATCGAAAAGACTCCAAACTCATGCCCTACAGGGGCAGATTCTCTGCTGAAATAGAACAGATTGGAAACCCTTCTGTCTCTGCCAGGTCCTGGACATGCCTTGCCTTGTTCCAGGAAATCCTTGATTCCTAAGGAAGCAAATGGGACTTTTCTCTAGCTACTGGAGTGTAAATTTGAGGCTGTAAAGCAAAGAAGTTACGGAAGATGAAGGAAGAAGAGCTGCCAAGAACAGAGATTTTCCTTTTGTATACAATCTGATTTTCTGCTGAGTACTAGGGAGGTTACTGCTTCTTTTTAGCTCCAGTGTTTGTCTTAATGCTGGGATGCAAAAGCATCCACTTTTCATACAATGTGCCAACAGATATTTGGTTTGTTGATCTGGTTTCTTTTACTAGAAAAGGTTTTCTTTTTGTTGGTTTTTTTTTTTTGTGGTTGTTTTTTTGGTTTGGTTTGTTTTGTTTTTGTTTCTTTTTTTTTTTTTTTTAATAGCTCTGGTGCCATGAAGAAGACCCAAAAGAGAAGGACTCTGTTTGGGGGTTAATGGAGTTTCCATAAAGCTGAGTCATAGCTGACTTCACAGAGGAACTGTGCCTGCAGAGCACATGGCTGAGACTCAATTCACAACTGCAGGAACCAGCAAGACCTCAGCCACGTCTGTGAACTTCCTGGAGCTGGCAAAGTCCACTTGTTTTTGTAGGATCCAAGTAACAAAATTAGCCCTGCTCCTTCCCCCCAGCTCTCTGAACAGCAGGGCATGCTCTCAGCAAGATGCCTCCCCTTTGGGCACTCCTTGCTCTGCCAGGATGCTCCTTGGTCAGACTGTGCAGAGACTCAGCTGGTTGGTGGAGTGACATTTGACAAGGGCTGGGAAGGGACGTTCTCCCTGCAGCTCCTCCCTCTGGTCCCTGAAGTGTTGGAGTAAGACCCTGTCTGTGCCTTTGCTCATTTCCTAAGGGACATTCTGGCACAGTAGAAAAACTGTCCAAGAACCCTTATCCATGCAGAAACACCATGCTCTGCAATGCTCCCAAAGTCACTGAGTTTTACCATGTTCCATGATGGTCATGCAAATCAAAAGTGCCCTGTGGCTTCTTGAATATAAAACTGGATCTTTTCCAAGATTCAAAGCAAAAAAGTATTCCAAATAGCAGAAGCATGTACATGTCTCAACCAAACTCTGTCCCAAAGATCAAAGCTTGCTTAACTAAAGACACTAAAATCAACTTGATTACTTCAGTAACATACTGATTCTACCAATTGAAGTTGTCAGCTAACATATGTTGATAATAAAAAAATATACTTTGCTAGTCTGAACTATATGGCATTACAAAAATTAAAATTTGATAAACATGGTAGGCATCATTTATCTTTGAAACTACTGAATAAAGAACATATTTTAAGTAATGATGAACAAGACAGACACAAAAACTGAAAAAGTTAAATTAATAAGTCTACTGCAGTTAAATCAGAATAAACACATTATTTTCATTCCTTGTTCAATTTCCAGCGAATATAACCATACCAACAACTTCTGAATTTTATAAACAAAGCACCATCTGTAGGGAGAGAAGATGGTAATCTTTATGCTTTATTAGACTAATGCTGTAGGATAAACTAGGCACATTTCACAGTTGAGATTTTGTGCATTGTTTTCCACCTGTCTCAACTGGTTCAATAAAATAAATTGCTTTTCTCTACATACATGGCTTCACTTACATCCTGAGAACATCCCAGCTTTCAGCATTGCTCATAGTTCTCTTAATGGTTTCAAGTGAGATGTGTCACCTATCTTTGCTCCTTCTCCTAATCAGTTAACCCTTACAGCGAGCCCTGTAGCTGCAACTGGGACTGTTTGTTTTCATCTCAGAGGTGGCTTTCTATGAAAGCTTATGAAATTTGAGGAATAGTTGTGATTTTCAAGCAGGCTTCTTACTAAGGGGTGTTATTCTAGATAATTCACTCTCACCATCAGGGTTTTGGGAAATTCCAGGTTCCACCTGGAAAAAAAGAACCAAGTATTTTCTCTGTATTTCTCTGTATTTCTCCTTGTGCCAGGCTGTCCTGTCCCTGAACCACTGCCACTCCATGATCAAGGTAAGAAGGATCTACAGGTATTTTGCATTACCTTAGTCGCTCCCATTGAGCTCCTCCTTGAGGATTTTTCGGGGGGATAGTCAGCTTTACCTTTTTGCACGGAAGGCAAACACCTCTCCCTGGCAAAACAGCGGCTGCTGACACACGAGTATTCACTACTAAGCAATATCAGGCAGCTTTCCATGCCACACAGAGAGCTGCAGTGGAAAAGCTTTTAACCTGTGCAAACACCACCGACGGACACCAAAGGCGGCTCCGACCCTGCACCCGCCGTGTCCAGCACACGCCATCCAACAGGCTCAAGCGCCACCTCCTGGAAAACCCCGCTTCCATTCCACTGTCAGACCCTTCGGTAACAAGGCAAAAGAAAAAGGTGTTCATCACTTTTCCTGTGGCTCATGTGAGACCTTTCATTGCCGAGTGAGACTGAAATGCTGTAACCATTGGCACGTACAAACTCCAGAGGAGCTGATTTATGTCAGCTGCCAACTCCATCACGGCTTGGATCCTGCTGATCTGTTACATTTGCAAACACTTTCAATGCTTTGGAAGAGAGGTCTTAGCACTTCTTTCTTTCTTTCCCTTTTTTTTTTTTTTTCTCCCAGAAAGACAACTAATTAAAGCTATAAGGTAGCAGACAAGCATGGCAAAATGAGGTTAAATAAGAGGAAGAGCTTGGTTTAAAGGTACTCAAAAACTTGAAAGATTTTTCTCAGCCTACACAATTGGAGTTGGAGCCTGAAAGCATTTCTCACTGGCTGTAGTGCTTGTATGGGAAATAGTCTAATTGGAGTCAATGGAGTTCCTTATTAGCACAATGAAGTAAATGTGGAATAGGTTGGGTAGAATTTGCAGAACAGGGGGATAGGAGCTCATTTTAGATTTAGGGATTTCAGGTCATAATATATAATGGAATCTGAGATTTTCATTTTATCACTAACCCAGAAACAGAGATTACATCTAAACCAGATCTTTAGAAAGGATTTGGTCTGAAAAATGCCCAAAGGTTCCCATAAGAATGTGTGTCTCCACACCTCACCACATACCACACCACAGCCTATCAGTTCTCACAGCATGTGATATTTGCAGTGCAATGAAAAACTCAAATGCTAAGACACAGAAAGGAGCCCATAGCTCGAGTGTAAAAAAGAGGTGTTTCAGCTGCACCAGGTGTGTGCAAGGAAAACAGCAATGGCTGCTTACATCAAAGAAAGTCCCTGCATGTTCCAGGATGAGCTGGCTGGAGTCAGGCTTGTTTTTGCAGTAGGTGACATACATCTGAAATTTATCTGCCTGTGAAAACAAAGATCAAGGGAAAAGCAAGATAAGCTATTTCTCTGCTCCCACAGGTTTTTATTAAGGCACACCAGGACAAATACAACTCCCCACACACCCATCACCACCACCACTCCCACCCTGCCACCAAGCAGCACAAGAACTGTAAATTAAGAGCAGAAGACTTTAAGGTTCATACCTTAACTGAGCAGTTCTGAGGCCTGTGGGAGGCTTTCTTTAACAAATATCACAGAGAGAAGGCCTAAATCTTTAATCCAGCTGTAAAATAATTTCTAAGAGCTCTAAGAATGTTACACAAGAGTTTGAAGGTCTCAAAACTCAGTCAGGAAGTGTTGACTCTATCACCTGCTTGAAGATAAAGCCAGTCTAGGAACTGGGCAAGTGACTCACCTAGTTTAAACTGACACAAGCCAACATTTTTTACTTGGAATTTGTGACACTTGGCTCAGACATGCCTTTCCTACTTTGGTTCAAAGTTCAGTGGCTCAAATTTTATGTTGTGCTAGGAGTGTTTCGCATTTTATTTCCTAATTTGTTTACTTTTAAGCAGAAATTAAAAGCATCTGTGTACTCCCACCTCTTATTAGTGTACTCTGGTCTCAAGAAGAGGGAGGCAAATAAAAGAGGAGGATGTTTTCTTTTTATTGCTATTGCATTTTTTAATTCCAGATTTCTAAACAACAGGATCCTGCAATTGTGCAGGCAGCTTTGTATGCATATCTGTAACCACACACACAGCTCTGGACATGCACCTTTGCTGAGATGATGCAGTAGTATCTTAAAGTAGCATGAAGATTTTGCAGAGAATGATGCATAAATGCATTCATCTTTCCTAAACAGGTAACCTGTTCTATATAAAATATTTCTGAAACCATTTCATCAAGACTTGTGACATGTTTTTAAATTAAAAGTCCATCTGAAATCACCTAAACATGCTCTTTTTTTTTGGATAAGTGAAAATATTCAATCTTTACTCTTAAAACACTAATTCCTAGCTTTGATATATGAATAAAACAATCAGACAAAACACAAAGATGGCTGACTTGACTGGTAAATATTTTGAAAAGAGAACAGCTTTCATACAGATAAATTACTGTTGCCAATTCCCAGAGCCTCCTATGCTCACAAAGACTTTCCACATCAAGATTTCAAAGTCCTGCTGGAAATTATCCTGGCATTGCATAATAGAATGAGTGAGCACAGAGGCTCAGAAATTTGACACTAATTTCTGGAGGAAAAAAAAAAAGTCAATAAAATATATTCTTCATGCCTTTGTGGAGTTCTCATGGCATGAATAAAATTCAAGGAAGGTATATCAAGATTTTAAATGTCTGTCCTCCCAAGGCCTTTCACATAGATATGAATGTCATCCCTAAAAACAGGTTTGGTTTGATGAAGTCCTGCTAAACAGAAACCAGCAGAGGTAAATAAAAGCTGTGCTGGTCAGTACAGGACAAGGAGAGAGGCTCTGGAAAGCCTTCACACTATTGCTGAGAAGAAGGGTGGAAACTTTCACCCTGGGGCAGGTGAAGGACAAAGCAGTTCTAGTTCCAGACTAGCTCCTAATCTCATTTATCACTGGGGACATAACCCATGCACCTATTCCCAGCTTGTTCCCATCTGTGCTGGAGGAATTAATTTGAATAAATAATGAGAAGTAGCAGCCTCATTACCCAGGTGACAAAGCAGTGGCCCACATCCTCAGGCAGTTGTTCATATTTCTCCAGCTCCTTTAGAAAAATGCTGAAAAAGGAATACAACAATGTAATTAGTTACAGTCAAATACCCAGGAGATGCAGGAAAACCAATGAGTTAATCAGTGCTAATGATCAATACTTCTATCTTGATTATGAGGCTACCCAAGTGTCCAGCCAGCAGAAAAAGTGTCACTTGCCAAGGTGTGCTTTGTTTTTTGAGTACAGTCATGCCTAATACCACCAGAAAGGAAAAGGAGGCAATCCCTAGCAGGGAGTCAGTGTGTTCAGGGCTGTTCTATTTGAACACAGATCTTCAAAGAGTTGTTGTGTAGTGGTTCAGACAAAGAGCAACAAGGAAAGCCCAAAGCTGCCAGGTTCCCAACATCTGACTCAGCACACTGGACAAAGGACAACAACTTAAACAAGCTCAGCATTTCATAGATAAATAGAAAACTTTCAAAATACAGATTTTTTTAATCAACTCTCTCTGAACAGCTTGTACCACAAGTGACATTTGTTTGCAGATAGAGCCCTGTACAATGCCTAGGTGGAAAGTAGAAATGAAACAGTTTCTTCAGCTGCTCTTCCTGGAACATGTTTTCTGGACCATTAACCAGCTTTGCTGCCCTTCCTTGGAGATGGATTCTGAATCAGGCTGGAGGATGCCTTAACACCATCAGCCAAAGGAGAAGGCTGTGGAGGACACTGGTGGAGGGGACAGGGGAAATTTATTTTAGCATTGCTAGGGAGAAGTTTTAGAGGAAAAAAGATTAGGTGGAAGCAACAGGCTGCAGGAGGAGGGGTCAGAGAAAAGAGAAATGACAGCAGTGAGAAGCTGTGGGACATGACTGAGGGCTGGAGGGATGGTCAAAAAAGGAGGGTAATCAGATAGTCAGGGTCACCAGAACAAAAATATAGCACCACAGAGAAAAGGGAAGTGGGAAGGCAATCAGGCTACTATCCTGATATGCTTGGAAGCTGCTTGCACAAAAGCATGCATGGCATGCTCTGCTGGGCTGTATTTATGTGATGGCACATTTATCTGACTGAAGCACTTGGAATGCCCCAGAAATCGAACAGGGAAGGACTCTCTGACTTGTTTTTAAAGTGTGACCTGAAGACAGATTTGGAATTCAGACTGAACTTGTTGGATCCAGCACCCCTAAATGTTAAGTTTATAACTGTTGTCGCATTCACATTATACCATGGAGACAATGCCCTCTAAGCTGATCTGGTACACAGTCTTATCTTAACAAGATGGAGTGCTGTTAGTTACAGATTAAATACTGAAAGTCTCCAAGAAGTGGCAGAAAGCTACTTGTTAACCCAGATCATGCCAACAATTCCACTTTCTCCCCTTTGTGTTTTCCCAGATCATATTTTTGACAGGTAAGTGTCCAGACAAGATCTAGAGCTGTGAGATGAGAAGCATGTATCAGACTGCAAAGCATTGGTATAATATGACTTTAACACTGTTAATCAGCTGAAGGTGAATTTTGACCTAAGTTGAACTAATTTATTTTTGTAAAAGAAACAAAACAAGAAATCAAACACTATTTTGCAAAATCACTTTACACTCAGGTGTGCACTGTACTGTAGTGGTTCTCTGCAGACACCACAGAGATGCACAAGTGCCTAAACATTAACAGAACTGTTAAGAAAACCTACTTGTTATGGAAGTCATATATCTCCTGAATATTGCCAAAGATGATGTGTTCTTTATTAAGGATCCCAGCTGGTATTTCTTCCACTCCACTTGTCATTTCCCAAAGGTAAGTCTGGAAGACACCAGAAACTCTTAATTTTGTGAATAAATGCAGAGGAAAATAATAGATCTCCCTGTTTTATTGCCAAAGGCACAGGCTAAAAAGGAGCTATGTACGTTGAGATTAAATAAACAAGCTAAAAAAAAAAATCCCAGTGTTACAGAAAGCTCTCTAGAGGAATTCAAAGTGCTGATGCTTTGAAGTTTTCTGAGGAAAAAGCAAAAACATGCCAACAACACCTGTCTTTGCTGTCCACCTGATGGTGTCCAAAAACTGCAGGCAGAAACAGCTGAAAGATAAGCCAGATTTGCCACTTCAGTAGCATTAGATACATAAAAATCTCTGTCAGACTGCAGGAATGTGAAAGCTGACAGATTTCACTGAATTACACTCTGGTTTTTGCCTTGAATATCACTATCCACTTTAGGAACACCCTGCTGTACAGCTAGGGAAGGTATTTGACTGTGCAAATCCAGAAGTTCCTCCAGTATGAGATGATTCAAAGGAATAGATTTAAATCTTTAAGGAAAGTCTCCATGAATCAATGTGCACAGCTTGTGCATTAAAGTGAACATCCCCACTGAGAGGACAGCATGTGCTTCCAGGAAATACCGGAGACCTCCTGGGCCATAACTCACCTCTAAACATTCATGTAAATCCCTGACATAAGCTTTTTCTGTCTGCAGCAGCTCAGCCATAATGAATCTGAAAAAAAAAAAGGGAGTATTTTAGGTGTTTCGGACATTAGAAGCATTTCTACAATGAACAGAAAACAAAACATCCTCCTGTTGTCTTAAAGAATAAGGGTACTTCCACCCTAGACCTTCAGCTGCCTTTCTTTGCATCTTTCAGGTCCATACTCCAGTCCCTTGTAGAGTTATTTTCTAAAAATCTTTTCTGCACAAAATCCTATTAAGTTGTATTCCTACAACCCTGAGTCCATGGGATTTACCATCTACATGCCTATCCTTAACTATCAGCTAGTTCTCAGAATTTTTTTCCCCCAGGATTAAGGAATTGTGATTCACCAACAACATTTGTATCTGCTGACAGTCAGTGGGAAGTCACCCTAAAACTTTACCTTCAGAGGCAACACAGATGGATTTGGGAGACACCACTACTTTGAAGAGACTTCAACAGCTTAGTATCTGACCAGAGAAAATCCACATGCTGTGAAATGCAATAATGGCATCTATAGAGCCTGAGGCTGGACCCCTCAAAGTTGAAATTCCTGATATTTTGTAAATTTGCCACAGGCAGACAAGGTGTAACACTTTCTAAAGTATAAGTGGTTCCTTGTAAATCATGGCCTGTAGTGACAATTTCAGAGGGCTGAGAAATACTTTCCCAACATTTTTACACAAAAAATAAGACAGAATACTGTCAAAACAGGCTGTTTATGGAATTAAATGCAACAAGCACTTCTCAAGTATTTCCCCTAGTATGATATATTTCCAGTTCTCTCAGTCCTACACTTGCTGAAATTTGAACCTAAACTTCAAAGGAACTCTTGGGTCACTGATGTTTAGATAATACTTAGACACCTAAAGATGCTCTTCATTTTTTCCCACTCAGAAGCAGGAAAGAAATTAGCAACTCCACAACATCAGGGTTCATCCAAGTGCTTGACTCACTACTTTCCAACTTCTGATTAAAACCAAAAGAAACTCAACCTTTATGTTCTGAAATTCTCTAACCTACAAGTAACAACTTCTGCCCTACACCTGCAGACTTATCTCAACAGCTCTGCAGCTGGAAGAATTTACAGGACTGTCAGTCAGTTCTGGTCATGCAAATATCACAGAATTATTCTTTAGCAGATAATGTGCCATGCAGACAGAGTGTTTGGGAACATACTCTTTCTTTCTGGCTGACTTCCTTTTTTCTTCATTGACTTCATGATTTGCATCTCTCAGCTTTACCTCCCGGTCTGAAAGACTTGCTGGAATGATATCTAGTTCTAGGTCTTTGTTATCCTAGGGAAAAAAAAAAGTACAGAGTAACTTCATTGTAATCCTACTGTTGCACAAAGTGCAGCATGTTCATGAGATCAAAGAGGTAAGAAGGGACAAAGTAAGATAATATCAAAAAGGAGGAAATTTAGAGAGAAGTAGAAGTACTATGAGAAGAGATAAAAAGCTGAGAGAGAAATTAAAAAAAAACAGAAATTATACTCAGTGTAATCTTCACTGTTTCTCCTAACTATGAATCAATACTGATAAAAAAGTCTAAATTACCTTACTCTTTCATATCTAAAATAGTTGTCTAGTATGGGACTTCATAAAAAACAGTCTGATCAAGTAGAGCGCCATGCAGAGACAACTTTCAGTGGCCATTTACTATGGAATACCTTTCCAGGCTGTGGTTAGAACTCTGTGTAAACCAGAGGCCCTACAAGGAACAGTGCAGTTAAAGTGTCATGAGGGTGTGAGGGAATTTATTCCTTATTCTTGATACTTAATTCCAAAGAATCATTGACTGAAAGGTTTTTAAGTGTTTCTGCTTCTGGCACTCCCCCTTAATACTGTGGCCAGGGAATAGCAGGACATCCTAATTTTTGCTTCTTATGACACTCTACTTCACCACAAAGAGTTCAGAGATGAGGCTGGGGATCAATTGTTTGTGTTAAAGGATGAGAGAATGCAAACTTAGAGTCAAAGTTTGAATTTGACACAAAATAATGGTGTGGGAGTAGGATTTATGGTTTATACCAAAATTAACACAGACTTCTATTCTGTTAATGTGTTTTCTCCCCCTTCCTCCTGAAAGCTGTATGGTTTCCTGAAAAGTGGTGCAAACATTTGTTTAGAAAAACTTTTTGATCTTCATCTGCCTCTCCTCACATCACTGACCCACCACAGAAAAATCTTTAACCCTTTTTCTCCAGAAGCAGTTCTGAGCATGGCCAGGTGGGCTGGCTGAGTTTTCCGTGTTTCTAATGGGCACACAAAAACTAACAGCATTCATACTACAGGCTTCACCTTCCTCTGTGACTCTGGTATAAACCCCCAACAGGACAGGGTTTTACAGTACCTCAGGATTGATTCCAAGGGCTTTTTCCAGGGAGTAGCGGTATTTCCCCATCCTGAGAGAGAAGTCCCGGTAGCGCTTGTCTACGGTGGTGACCCACTTCCTAATTTCAGTGGCGTGTATGTGTCCTTTTTCTACAAAGCTGTCAGCCAGCTGGATGAGGAGCTTCACTTTCTCCTTTGTTTGCTGCCCAAAATATGGTCCTTGGTTATGTTTTATTATTATTTTTTTTGCTTTTAACTCATACAGCAGTCAAAAGAAGTTCACAATTTTTATACATCATTTAAGAGTGTCTGTATTTCAGAAGCTGAAGAAGATAGAAAGTCAAGTTTTTGAAACCCCACAGACACTAATACATGAAACACATTGAAAATTATAGATGCCTCCTTCCCATAAGCAAGATCTTATTTTTGGTGAGAGTAGATTTTAAAATCACACCTCATAAAATACACCCAGTTACTCTGAGTCTATACCTGGTGGATCAGCAGATCTGTGTAGAAAGGTCATTAATACACCACATACCAGCCCAGACCAGCTAAAAGATGCCTGAACTCCAAATCACACACCGAGCCCCCAGATCTTCCAGACGTCTCTTCTATTCCACTTAGGCTTTAACTTCCCCTTAGTCAAAACTAGCACAAAGGACCTAGCTATAAACATCAGTTCTGATTCCTAATCTATCCCAGGAAATGAGGCACTGGCAAGCCTGCTGTCAAAGACAGAGAGGATGCTTCCCCATGCCTGAAGCAAGACACACTGTCAGATACTTGACATTATCAGTGATCTGATAATGTCAAGTATCTGACAGCATAATAATAATCTGACAGTATAATAATAAATCTGATCACAAATGGACAAACACACATCAGACCAGGAAACGCCCAGCAGATTTCAAACACAAAATTAAATTCAAGAAATTTCACCAGCATAACAGATTAACAGCTGAATCAGACAATTCAACATTGTCTGATTGTTCAACATTGTCAATTGAAATTAACAAATTAAATGAGTACCTAAGCAAGGCTAGGTATGGAGATGTAAATATCTAACTTCCTGTATTATTTAAAGGGTGATTCATTCCCAAAAGCTACTGGTGATTTTTCATTCCAAACAATTGGTTTGGCCAGAAAGTTACTGGGATCAGGAAGGTTTTCATCTACAGCTTAATTTGAGAATAACATCAGTCTGGGAATGACATGCATTTATCAGATTACACATGACAGTGAAAATATTCTATATCAGCAGTAGGAGCAGTAGGAGAGCCCGAGGGAGCAAGACTCAGATGTGCCAGTGTAAGAAACAGCCAGTAATAGTTAATAATGAACAAGGTCTAAAATTCAATCCTAGGCTAAGTCAAGAGTCAAAATGGTTCGAAAACTTTGTTATGAATTTGGATTATTCTGATAAAAATCAAATTATGAACTAGAATGTAATTTCAGGTGGAGTAATTATGGGTGGTTAGAATTCAGAAGTAGTTAAAAGAATTTCATATGTGTCCTGTCTGAAGAAATTCCCTTCCATCCACTTCTAGTTATCTCACATTTTCAGCAACATGCAAGCTAAGCTAAAAGAAGGGGACAAGAACACCATAAAGCCTGTGAATCAAACCCATACAAGCCTAAGGAGGAATTTAAGGATTACAGAAGATCAATTTCAGGACACAGTGAAATGCAGCTACATAATACCAAAGCCATGGTCTTCCTGCAGTCCAACTCCGCAATTTACATCCTTATCAAAGACTCTTAATACCTCTGTGGATTCACTGTCTATGAATTACCTATGGTTTGAATTAATTTGTCTGAAGCAGATCCAATCACCATTCCTGTGTAAACCTCACCAGATTTCCCAGAATTGCTCCATATAAATTAATATATTCTTGGTAATGCAGTTTTGTATTCAAAAATGTTCACCCCGGAGTTTAAAGACTCATCTATTTAAAGTACTTTGTTGGGATCAGCAGATTATTTCTAATGAGATAAATTATCATCTGTGATCAACCCAGCTAGAATTAGTGAGACAAATTGTGGTTTTAATGACAGAAGAAAGAGACTAGGAGTCCATTGCGACCTTGGATGTGTTCAGATCAATTAGTCACTCTATGCCATTCTGGCATGATTGTTTGAGATTGGAATGTCTTATCAGATTGCTGTGAACTCTGTATGCAAATGGACTTTCTCTTCCTTCTAATCAGAACAGAAATTTTCTATAACCAGTACTAACCAAGGTGGAGAAAATCTCCTTTTTGTGCCTATGTCTTGCTAAAAGTTCTCAAAAGTAATTTTTCTTCAGGGCTAGGAATTTTAGAGGGCAACTATAAAATCAAGAGAATATTATACAGAGATTTAAGGCATTGAAACAGGACCATAAATACAGACTAAAGCAGATGGCATAATTAGATTAAAGTCACTGTTTACTTTGGCAGGTACTCTGAATTCCCCATATTCCTTCAGGAGTTCCTGAGTTTCTTCTGCTGATTCCCCTGTGGAGTTGTGAGTAGAGAGGTAATATTCGCCTGTTTCTTGGATCCAGTCTAAGGCCTGTGAATGTCAAAAACACCAAAGGAAGAACAAAACAGTTTTTGTATTTCAAGAATTAATCCTCTGACAAAAAAAAAAAAAAAAAAAAAAAAA
>VXAX01005820.1:282032-325191 GCA_013399835.1 Leptocoma aspasia | reverse complement strand
AAAAAAAAAAAAGAAGAAGGAAAAAACCCTGCCAAACAAACAATATCAAATGCATTGGGAATACACTTTCTAGGAACACATAGAAAGAATAAAATAATGAAAGCAGGTGGGAAAGGATACAAAATGGTACTCTGTATTTCCTAGACAAAAAGGAGAGTAGGGAATTCCACCTATATACAGATAAATCTGTAGGGAAAGCAGTTTTCTCATTCAGAAATAATTCCATAAAACAAGTTTACTCTTATATTTATTTTCAAACAAATGAACAAATACAGAAATTAATCTGAGGTGACAAAAATAGTGAATCTTGTTGTTGGGTTTTGGAATTGTCTTAAGTTGTTTTAAAATCTAGATTTGCCATGTTTTTAAAAGTTACACTGTTTAAACACAACTTGAGATTGCAACAGGAGCCCCACACAGAGGCATTACATGGATAGAGGAGATTTTGCACATTGCCAGGACAGAAGCACAAGGTGGGGTTTTCACACTACCTGCTTGGCACTGCGCTCAAAGACAACGTATTGCTGGCACTGATCTAACCTCCGCTTCTTCAGGGTCCAGAAGTGAAGGACCCGGTTCTCCCTCTGCAGCAGCTCGCTCAGAATGGCTGTGGGGCAAAGGAGAACACCTGCGTGACGAGGGATTCCTTGAGTGCATACAGAAATAAGCTATGAAATGATTAATTTAATCACTTTGCCTGGACCTTGTTCCCAAAACCAGAGAGCCTGAAATCCCACTTCCTAAAAACAAGCATTGATTCAAAGGGGCTGCTAAAAAAAAAACCAACCCAAAACCAAACCGCCAACCACCACAAAGCGAGTGTAGCTGCAGAGTGATCTGGTAAAGGAAATTATGCTAGAACAGAGTTTGCCTTCTGAGCACATTCACAGACTTTAGGAAGACCACACTGCAGAGGGGGAGGCAAACCAGACCTTCAATGCTGCCACTGCACCAACCTTTGACCTGCTGCTCGGGCCCTCTGGTGTGGCTCGCCACGCCAGGCATGCTGACGTTGTTCCTGTGGATGTACTTGAGGAACACCTCGGCGTTCCTCCGGGCCAGGGTACAGGCCTAGGAAGAACAAAAGGAATCAGTAAAGATGAGCAAAGAAAGCCAAGGGGACTAAGGGAGTTTTTGCTTATATTGCAAGGAGAAGTTCTCTTTCATCTGGGAAGATGAGAACTTCAGCTAATAAATTAACAGTCTTACAGATGCACTAAAACATGAGTAATACTTAATATAGTGGCTCATTTTATATATTAAGGCAAATTAATGACAGGAATAAAACAACTGCTTGTTAAGAACTGGTACCTCACACATTTTCTAGCTAACCAAATCTAACCCATCTCTCAAGAAAAGTACTCATTGTTTCAAAAAATGTACAAATCTAGAGGTGTAATTTCTTAAGCCTTGACTGCAAGTGTAGTTTCATGTTGTGTATTAGTTTTAGTGGCAGGTGGGAGGCTGGCTAACAGTTCATTTGTCAGCCTGGGAGATCCTCAGCTCTTCCAAAGCAGCACCTGGATGGCAGGAAGAAATCTCTGTCTCCATCTTGGTGCTGCCTTGCAGAGACAAAATTGCTTCATTGGCTTGGAAGACAAAATTTGAAATGCTGGATAGTTTGTGCCAGCCAACACCCAAATTATGTATAATACCTGTCTTTTATAGTGCAATTTTTAAGAACTAAACTTTGAGCCAGCACAACAACTAAAATCCTCCAAGTGCAAACACCACTTGATGACATCTCTCCGAGATATGTATTGATAATAATGCTCACTATCTCTGCTATAACAAAGTAAAACTGGCCTAGGGTTTATACAGCCAGCCAGTAGCTGAGCGGGAATTACACATCAGAGCATCCTCTCAAACTTACCAACACTGCTCTAAATTGTCTACTTAATGGAAAGTTTTCCTAATTTATTGGAGAACTAAAATTAGACCTTGAGAAAAGCCTCCTTCTGTTCCAGATGTTTGCTGATCAGAGGGATGACATGGTCTATCTCAGCTGCTGGTCCAAGTTTATCTCGGCCTCCACACCAGTCTTCATCCCGTCTGTATTCCTGCTCCAGACTCTCTAACACGCTGCACACCTGAAACATGCCCATAGCACAGCAACTCAGTTATCCACAATCATAACCAGGAGGAGAACATTCAGTAAAAGTCTATGACCAATGACATTTCATTTTTGTACTATGGGCCACATCATGGGGGTAACTGGCTATAAAACAGGCCCTAGACAGAACAAGCTAGGTGTTTTTCTTACCTGTAGGGATCTTCACTGTTTGGGATACAATTTATCTGGTTTAAGGCTGATAAATCATTCTTCTCTTCCAATGAATAATGGGAGGAAGCACAAAAGGTTGACTCAAGGCAGGGATCAGTCCAGCCCCAGTGGATCATTCAGGAAACAATCTCTATTGTAGAATGTGTTTAAATCCTACTGAAGTCAAGGGACTTAACACATACTTAAAGAAAAGCACATGCTTAAATACTTTCCTGAAACAAAGCCTGAAGCTGGAACTAATCCTCTTCAGCTGCATTTTAGTTGCTCCCTATACAGCTTTTTTAAAGGCTGATGGAAACCAATAGACTTGAAATCAGGGTCACAATCTAGGTGGATGCAGGTGCTCCACTGCACAGGGCTCACATATGTTCTATCTTGGTAGAATAGTGGAACAGTAGAAATTAGGTAAATAAACCAACACAGCCTGGAAATTAGGCAGTTGCCTCAGACAAGGCTTTTATGTTGCAGATCCTGAGAATATTCTCAGTGGCCTGTGAACACAGCAAAGGTTTTCCAGGACATTTGGAACTTTCTTCTTCTTTCCCAAAGGGCTCTTCCTACAGACTCTACTGCTGGGATGACCTAGTCAGTTATTGCAGGGATCCAGGTAGCAATGTCCATCCTTTTCTTGCTCACTCTTGAAGCTTTAATATGAACACAGTTATAATCCAGGGGACCCCACATGATTAATAGCACAGTCTGGAGGAGACTCCAGAATTACCCCCCCAATTATTCCCACTATCACAGGCCGTTTTGGTCTAACTCTGATCAAGAGCACATTGAAGTTCACTTTAAAACTGGTGAGTTAAGGTGAGCTGATAACTGATTCTGCTGCCAGGCTTATGCACTCTGCATTATGCAAGGACCTTATGCACTTGGTGAAGTCCATAAAATCATAAATTAAAGTGCGTAAAATCATCTTCTTGCTTGGATGCAAACTAGCATGCACCCTCAAACATTTAGTGGAGAGCAAGTGCTTCATGTGTTATTTAGGCACAGAAAAGCATTTCCATTTTACTTCTTGAAAAGCTTGACATTCTGTTGGACTTCGGTGATTTAAAGAATGAAAATAAATGGACTGCCTGGGATTCACATATTTTCAGAAAGAATTGTCCCTGCACATGCAAATATCATCTTTCTGTTAAGGTGAGGAGAGAAGTAAATATAAAATGAGCTGTCAATGAAGTCAGAGAGAAACTGGGCTATTTGAAATCCAGGGCTTCACCACTAGTGTCAAGAACATAATATACTTGGGGAAGACAGGCACAAAAAAGTTTGGCTGCATGTGACACTCTCTCCATTCTTTTAACTCTTTTTTCTAGGTACTCAGAGAACTCAGGATCCAGTAAATTATTCACTCCACTGTCAGGCAGTCAGGGAGCAGACCCTTAAGGACTGTAGATCAGCTGTGCAGTGAAAGAGAAGATGACAGGCTTGCAGAATGAGTTCATGAGCATTCAAAGACTGAACGATCTTTGCCCTACACATTTGCTGAGTAGACACAACCAATGAATGAACTGGTGGGCACTGCAGTGTGCTCGTCTCAAACTCGGAAACAGGAAGAGAGACTGAACTGATAAATTACTGGCAATGCATATTTTGGCCAGCACATTTAACTGTCTAAAGCTCTAATGAATCCCCTAACAATTTTCATTTCTCACACTCCTGCATCAGCAATAATTCATTTTGATCTTGAATGCATCAGGGACTGTAAATCTGTTTGAAACTCTTCATAGTGAAATACATTAATTATAAGGAATGAATTCCTCTTAAACAGTCTCAAAAATACTTTAAACAAATGACAGCAAAAAGTGGCCCAAGGATCATCTACAGCCTCCAAGTTAAGGAAAAGTACACTCTTTCCCTAATGACATACCTAGTTGTGATAAAAATCTTCCCATGTCTGGGTCTCTAATTGAGGACTTAACTGTGTGAAAATAACAATAGAAAATGTCCTGGCAATCACTGCTGCCTTTTGTGTAAAACCACAGGTTCCTGCAGTGTCCCTGCTAACACCAACTGCCTGGCTGCAGCAAATGACATCAGGCAAGGCTGTTTGAGTAGCCACACTGACACTAATTCTCACTGACTACAGTATAAAGGGCACCTGCTTGTGCAAGAGATGAATAATCCCACCATGCCAGCAGCCAACTGGAATGTGTTTTGCAATTCATGAACACCTGGAATGAAGTAGAGTTGTGCTAGCATATAATGGGTTCCTGCTGTAATTATCTGTGTTGCAGGTGGATTTAAGAGAAATCCCTTCAAATTTTGACATCTTTTTTGGCATGGTAGTATTTAAGTACTAGTGAAAACATTGGCTCACAAAGTAACAATTAATAAATTGCAAGCAGTTCTCAAGGGAAAGCAGATTTATATTCCTCAAAACTAAGTATCATGAGAACTTGAAACAAAAGTGCTGGGATTTCAAGAATTATTCCTGTTTGAAAGGGGAAAATTGAAAAAACCAAGAAAAACAACACCTTCGAGAATTACATTGCTACACTGAAAATTTTAAGATGAAAGTTATTACAAACTGCTCGCCGCTCTATTTTTGTCCTCTTTTGAGGGGGGAGGGGGTTATGTTTTGTTTGGTTTGCTTGGGTTTTTGTTTGTTTTGTTTGGGGGTTTTTTTTGTGTTGCAATACTTGTCAAAGAAGAATTTTTACTGATTCAGACTTGGTTTACTATGGCCCAGAAATGGCACTGTCCAGCTCACCTGCTCAGAGGTTTTATAAAAGGCCACCGAGGCGTTGACGAGTTTGAGCCTGTCCTCCATCTTCAGCATCAGCTGCTGCCAGTGCAGGGCCACCTTCTCGGCACATTCTCTGATGGCATCAGCATCATAATGGCCAGCCTGCAGCAGCACTTCGGCCTTCTGCTGGACCTGCAGGGCACTCTGGTGTGTCTTCTGTAAGGAAGTGGCATGAAAGAGGGACTGTGTATGAGGGGAGGAAAAGAGAGGTTGTACAGATGTGCCAGATGTATGGTAGAAAGGTGAAGCGAGGCGTGAGCATGGGGATGTGAGAGAGCGAAATATTTTCAGAGTTATCTTCAGTTAACAGTCACTTTCTGCAAAGCATTTTAGTTTCAGTTATTCACACACATTTGCAACATGTTAATAAAGCTTGGAACATGTAAGCACTGCTAAGATGGGTTGGCTCCACTGGTCAGCTGCTGGCCCTTGGGCAGTAACATGGGGTGGGGTTCCCAGGGGTCCATTCTGACAGCCTGGTGCAGGCAGCTCTCACCCAGCCTCAGTGCTGACTGCACCCCACACAATCTGCAGCCCAAAAGCAATCTCTAAACAGTTGGCAAACTATGGGCCTAATCACCTTAATTTGGCTCTTGCCAGGCAGTTTACCTGGCATCAGCAGCTTTACTTGTGCAGATGTTCAAAACATCAATTCCAGAAAATACGAAGATGTCTTACTAAAGAGCATGAACTTTATCACAAGTAGCAGCCCCTACAAGATGCATTTCTGAAAGTCAGTTCACTCATACTGGAGATTAGACTTATGCTCCTACCTTTAAGGTCAGAGCTGGGGAGAGTCAAACCATTCCCTCCACCATTCCCCAGTTTAGTCAGTAGCCACTTTACAGGCAGGACTGAGTTATCTGCCCCATTCCTCAGCCTGCACCAGCTCCTCTCAGAGTTACCAAGTGGTGGCTATATCTTCCTCTGTGGGCTGCTAAAATAGCCCCCATCCCTTCAGAGCCTCCTGAGTAACTGTGTTCAGACATGGTTAATTCCAGTATTTGATTTCAATCTTCTGAACAGAAGCCCTAAAATCTCTCAGACTCCTCTGTGCTATGTCCCATTTGTAACTGCTGCTGACAAATTCTCATGTGATAGTTTTATGATCTAAGCCATGAACCTGGAAAAAAGCTTGAAATCATCTGGCAATACACTGATGAATAATGCAATGTAGAGAAAGCTATCAGGAAACAAAAAGGATTAATACTTGGCAGAAACTTAGGAAGATGTTCAAGAACAACTGGTTAGATTTAATATCCAGCTGCTTTACTGATGTTAGAATTGTAATATTTGCTTGAAATAGACTTTGAAGGATTTCAACTGAAAATCAATTCCACATCTAGAATGCTTTTAGAGAACAGTCTGCCTTGTGTGTTTTGCTGATCTCTTCCCCATATTGAGCTTTAAATACTTTAAGTATTTAATACAGTGTTTTTTTCTTTTTGAAATCTTATTTTCCCCTTACTGTGGTGTAACCCTCCTCTCCCTCTGCAATTTGCCTTTACCACCAAATGCAAGCACTTCCCCAATGTCAGAAGCTGTGATAACTCAGCCAGTGGGTGTCTTGTTCCCCACTGCTGTCTGGTGGTGGCTGCCAAGATGTGGTCAGCACAGCTTGGTACCAGCAGCTCATACAGAATTGATAAAAAAGTTCTTTTCCTTTAGGAGCTGCAACAGCTGCTCCTTCATTACTCTGAGCAGAGCTGGATTAAAATAAGTCATTAGCTGAGATTTAAACTCTATACTTATTAGCATCACTGTAATATATATTGACAAACTTCAAGTTTACCAGGAGACATCCCTTCCTCTTCCCCATACCTCCCACCCCTACTTAGGCATCTCTTCAAATCTCCATACTTGCAGAGTTTAAAGTCTGGTTTAGTTTTCAAGTATATGGGTATTTTTCAGCTGTTCTTTTCTTTGTAAAAAGCTAACAATCAATATAGTCTGGGAAGCACACACAGCTTTTAAGCTGGAACAGGAAAAAGCAATGCTAGAAAGAAACCTCTTTCTAGCAACTGACATGAGCACACCCTGTGAGTATAGGGTTTGCTCATAATAACAGAGATACATGAAGCACTGAGCTTAATTAGGAACCTTTAAGTGCCCTGCTCAGGGCTGACCTTAGCCCTTCACTACCTCCTCATTCAAAGGAGAGCTGCTCAGACCAGGGGCTCTCTTCCTCCTGCCCCGTGAGTGAGGCACATGGGTTGGCTCATAATCAGTTTCCAAGGGCCAGGGCAAAGATGTGTTGTTACTCCAGAGCAAGAAGGAGAAAAAGCAGTTTAGGAGTCAATTCTTAAAAGTTGCTCCTCTTGCCTCTTTGTCAAAGTTGTTTGAGGTTGAGGGTTGGAATGAGTTTCAAGATTATTTAGTGTGAGAGCATTATCCAGTAAAAAAATATTCACAAATGAATTCTGTGGAATGACCTGCAAACTGTGGATGTGGAAAGAAACTTACTTGAAAAACTTTTCCCGTTTCTGATCACTTTATGAATTTTAATCTTCTTAATTTTTTATCAAAGAAATTATCAGGAGATGCCTGAGTGTCATTTTCATGAATGGAAAAGCTGATATCTGGCAGCAGAAGAATTAGCTGCAGGTGATAAATAATTTGTTTCACTATTAGCCTTTGGCTACATTATGAGTTTAATAAGTTGATTTTCTAAAGCCTCTCTTCCTCCCCTTCCTTCAAGAAAGCAATGGTTGATGCCCATGAGATAACCTTTTGTATGATGTTCACCTGGGAAGGAGAAACAAAGTTAACTTGCTGGTGTTACCTCTATTGCCAGCTGAAACTGCTCGTGCTCTCGCTGGAGCTGCTCAGCCTCCGAGAGGGAGCTGGCGTTGACCAGGCTGGCGTTGAGCATCGACTCCCCGTTCCTGATCCAGCCAAGCACCTGCAAACAAAGGATGTGCTTATTCAAAGGTTGCTTCAGTACCAGGCTTTATACAGTCACCTGTCAGAAAATGCTTCAACCTTGCTGAACAAGTGTGGTCTCGGGCTGAATCTGAGAGCAGAAAGAAATCTTAGCATAAGGTCTTAATGACACACAGTTTTAGGAGGCAAAGATCTTATTGAAAAAGTTATTGCTTGAAGAATTAAACTCCCTTTACACAGATATATGGATAGCAAAGAACACTCATTTTCAAGGTTTGATGACAAAAATGAATGGGCCCCTATGCAAATACCCCAGGGCAAAACCACAAAGCATAATGAGGGAGATTTGAATTTAAACATATTTTCAAATTTCCGACTGGAATCATAGATGTTGCAACACCTTTCTGCTTCACTTGCCTGTGTGTCTCACACAAAAGTTCTGAGCTTAGGGGGGAGGAGGGAGAGGACACAGTTGGATTCATTTGGCATGGAGTTAAGATGCAGTTGGAGTTTCCACCTGCAGACAGAGCTAGGGAAAAATGTCAAGTCTTGCATTTTGTATTTAATGAAGAGGCTTTACTTCAGACATGTTAAAATTATTTGTAGGCAGGTAATCCATACTGTAATGACTGCAGAATCACATCCTGAATGTACATAATTAATCCATCAAGCTTGTACTCACTTATTTAAGCAGCAACATTTTCTGCTATTTTAAGACACGTGTTTAGGAAATTAGCACCCAGAATACACATGAAAGTTCTTTCCTGTGTTGTCTCAAAGCCTTTTTCCTACCTGTGAAGGTGTCAAATTAGTCCAGTAAAGCCAGAAAGTTGCTGAGTCCAATTCACAGATACACAGGAAATCCTGACTGCTCAATCACTGCCCTAAATTTAGCTCATGATTTCCAAAATTGACTTTGCTGCAATAGTTTACATAGCAATTTCCCTTTTGTACTATCATTTTCTCCAAGTGATCCATTAAATTGCCTGGAGGAAACAGGGATTTTTTTGTTGCTTTGTTTTTCATCCCTACATCATGCATCACCCTAGTTAGTGCCATTCAGTTCCCTGTAGGGTAAAAATTGAGTTTTCCCTAGGAGAAAAAAAGGAGACATCTATACATGTAGCTGACCCTAATTTGTAGAAAATTACATTCTGCTCAATACAACAGCGTGGGAGATTTAATTTCATTTGTTTCTCTTTCATCAGCAGGTGTAATTGTTCCTGTGGGAAATACATCACACATTTAAAGAAAAAGCAGTTGAGTTACCATGTGGGAATTGTATTGTCTGGCATTTTCTATAATCCATCAGCCTTGAACCCTGCATTATTACCAACTACAAGGTACCAAACTCTGAAGTTAATCAAAGCATTACTGTACCTGGGAAGGGCTTGCACTGAGGACATCATGAGGCAAGGCATGCTTTCACATTTTACATACTGCAATACACCCTGCCTTGGACTATTTGGAATGTAGAAAATACTGAGTGTATATGCTAAAAATACGGCATTTTTTACCTTTGTGGAACAGCTTTCATTTCAGCTAAGTTTTTCAAAATCTGCCACAGAGAGTTTGACACAGATTTCATACAAATATCTGAGCCTCTAAATAGTGAAACATCAGAAAACAATATATGGAAACTCAGTCTTAAAGCAACTTGATTAGGAAGAGGGACCACACAACCAGTCTGCCAGGTTTCCTCTTGTGTTAACAACACATCTTCATCCCTCTGTTCAAGTGTCTTGCAGACTCAAATTATCCAGGGGAAAGCAGTTCAGGTGGACTGATGGATTTCCTGTGCCAGCAATGCTGCCAGCACCGCTCTGACCAAGGCTGCTGCCACCCCTGAGCAGCTGCTCCCTCTCCTTCCCCCAAGGTGTGGGGTTAGACACCTATTCTGGGGTTCCTACATTCCCTTTTCCAGGCCCAAGGAGCACCCAAGCACTAGCAAATTTTGCTTGGAAGCATTTACACAGTGACCCCTTTCTACTTCAAGAAGTCTGGCACTTAAATGTTAGAGCCTCCTCTGAAATTTCCATTAGCTATTTTCATAGTAATGTTTCTCTCTTACTTGTGTTCTTTATGTACAGTAAGGAAAAAAAAAAATTTGCACAACCAAAGCTTCTTAAGCCTAAGTTCAAAATCCTTGCAGAGACATTACTTGTGCCCCTGTTTAGAATGGGAACTGGCTGGAAGGGGGCATTTACACATTTGTGTCTGGTTTACAAGACCTGCTCACAAATTGACCTCTACTCATATAGTGCTTAATACCTTTTCATTAAAATATATAGAAAAGCTCCTAATACAGCACCAAGGCACTTCTATGATTATTTCTTGTATTAATAGTTTCATCATTATTTACCAATGTGCAGACAGGCCAACCCTAAAAAATAGCTTTAAATAGACATTTCCTACAATTTACAGATTTTATCAGCTTTGTTTAAACAATGATTAAATAATTCTGGAGTTAAATAAATCTTCAAAGACTTTCTTATACATCCTAACAATTTTTTATAACAGAGAAGCAGAAACACTTTTATGAGATCTTATATAAAAGCCACTTCTCACTGGGGAACAGTTTTACTGCAAGGCATGTTTAACAGGGCAACCACCACAACTCTGAAATAACTCCCACCTTTGACTCCAATTTGCTTTAGAGAGGCTATGCTCCTGCACAGGGATTCTCTGTAATTAAATAATAGTACCAAATTCTTCTAAAACTCCTAATTTCTTCCCTAGAACTCTGCCATCTTCACTGTGAACAGAGTCAGACTCTACTGGAAAAATAAAGATTGGGGCACTCCTTGTGCAGCCATCCTGCACCAGGATGAGAGCTCTGTACCATGCAGTGCTTTTGTCTACTGCTCAGTTTAGTCAGAATGCCTCCATGTTTCTAAAAAAGACTTAAGGCCTTGCTATGGATACCTGTCCAGTCAGGTAAGAAAAGATTTTTAAGTTTAGAAGACAAAACCATCTAAGTGAATCTTTTACACCTCCAGACTCTTTGCAGCTCCCTTCAGAAGCTTTTACTAACACAGACACAACCATCAAGGACATGTTCTGGTAATTTTAACCATGTTTAAAAGTGCATCAGTTTTCCAGAAGCTATTTGACATTGGATTAGGAAAAAACAAATATATTCAGTGTCTCTCAAATGACTACTTCTCATCATCCTTTGGGCATATATATTTTGAAACAAATCTAATGCCAAACGGCAAATAGATGGATAACAAGCACATCAAAGGGATTAAATATACTTCAAAACAACCTGGAAAGCAAGTATAGTGGGACACCTTGAGGATATCTTGGAGCAAATTAGGTCAAGTTCAACACTTATTAAAAAAAAAGCTCAAACCATACAAAGATAAATTAAGAGGACAGGGAAGCCAAACAGCTGCAGGCACAGCATCAGAGTTTGTTTTTTTAAACTGATCTCCTTAAATCTATTCTGCTATTACTTTTATGTAAGCAGTCCAAGCTCTATAGTTTCTGTCAGAAATGAGTAGGATCCAAATGAGGGAAAATCAAGCTTGGGCAGAATTTTTCTTAGTAACCTTGTGAATTACTGATCTTGACTATTTCTGCTCTAAAGCAGTTCACAGAATATCTCATTTGGAATTGTTCCACTTTAATGGCCCCAAACTTCAATTCATTGTCTTGGCATTCAAACCCTCAGTGCATATGATATAAAGCAGAAATCTCTGGTAAATGAAACTTAAATAGATAGAGACAGTTAAAAGACTTTTTATTTCCATGAGCCATTATATCAAAATGCAAACACATGTACATGTAGCAGCTTTGACCAATTTTACTCTGTCAGCAGAACTTAACACAGCTACAGGAGGTGTCTTGCAACAACCACATCTCAACTAATTCACAAGAGAAAGAACAATTTGGTAATGAGATCATCCATCATCTCAGATGCACTAAACTGAAAGTGAAGGAAACCTGGACCAGACTGGAGATGAACTACAGGCCAAAATCAATACATTTCCCAGTTTCACTAAATGGTTGGGAAAATGACTCATTTACAGGAAACCAAATAGATAGGACACAGAAATATTTTAACTTGCTTCTTTATAAGGGAGATTGTAGCTGTGGTAGTTTATAGGTTAACAAGCAAAGGGGCACTTAGTATTCAGCTGAACAAATAAAATGTTTTTTCACTACTGGTTTGCTGAGAGGTCACATAATAACAAAGGCTGTGATGGTCCCAAGCTCTGTTAAGGAAATACTAATTCAAGGCAGCTGTTCTCTCACAGTAAGTATTAGCTCAGTCCTATAACCACTTCCTTTGGGTAGATTTCAGTTGTAAAATAGTTAAGGACCAGCAGATATTTGATAATAAGTCAAATAACATCAGGTACCTGCAGAAAGTGCTGCACTGCCACTGAATGGCTGCAGGAGCAGCCACAGGGCTGACTGCACTTCATCCCAGACAAGTGGGCAACCTGCATCTTTAGCCTTTCTGCTACACATGTAACTCCTCCCTGCTTTCTGTCACAAGTTAAAATGGCTCTGCTTTACCAAAAATCTATCACATACACCTCCAAGCTCAGCTGAGCTGTGTATAAGAAACTTCAGGAACCTACAGAAAAGAAAAGCATATACTTCATAATCATGTTAAGATGGTGGTTATAAATATCACAAAGTGTTTCTGGGTTTTGCTTGGTTTTTCTTTTTTTTTCAGAAGAAAACCAAGCAGTCTACAGAGCTCGAGAACTTTTTGAGGAGCTGATCTTCAATAATCACAAATGTAAAATGACCATATTTTAAAAATAAATATTAGGAGAGTTCTATGCTACTTTTAAGTAGAGTTGAAAAATATTCATATCAAAGTGGACTTTGAAAGAAAATGTATGCACTGCTATTAATGCTGCCAGTTTGCTGAGTGTGAAGGGTTTTTTTGCTGGCAATAATGAAGCAATTTGGATAAAGCATCACTCAGTTATTCTGTCTTCAAAAGTGAACATTTATGATCATATGTACTGAGCATTCAGAGAGTGTGTGTATGTAGTGTGTGTGATAAGTAAACAAATGAGCAGATATCTTTCATGAACACCTTGTAGTATTTGAACACTTGTCCCAACACCAGCCCCCAACACATCTATTTGTATAGGTAAAATGGAAAACTGAATATTTCAGGTTTCAGAAAACTGAATATTCCATGTCTGGAAAAACATTCTTGGTTTTGCTGATGAAATCAAGACCATTCAATTAAAAGACAGACATACACTAGAGTGTGAAGCCACCTATGGGCTAGGAAGCAGGAAGTGTAATGTTATCCTGTGCAGCAAAGATAAACAAAGAAACATGAGGCATTCAAAATAAATATTAGGGAAAATCAAGGGAGGCAGAACACGACTGCCTATGCTAGGGTGAAATCTGAAAGAAAGGCAATGTAATAATACTAAGATATCTAAACAAGTCCTGGGATCTAGAGACCACTGACAGAATTTTTTACATCGCCAGAAGATGTTAAAGATTCCTGCAAGACAACAGATGCATAACAATAAATGAAAAGGTGAAACTACCATAATGTCATACTTAGGCTTCACAGCTCAGTTTCCTTTGCTCTGGGCCTATTTTCCACCTCAGCTTAAGTCTGGGTCACAAATCAAATATTTATATTCCCAAAACACTTGGAGTTTGAGGCCATTTCTCCAGTTGAGAGGCTATGTGGTCAGTTCTGCACAGAATTTCCATACTATTCATGAAGCCAAAAACATGCACACTTGGGAGAGCAGAGCCCCTTCTTATTTGCAAAGGGCCATTCTGTAACCTGTCAGCAAGCCAAGTACTGTTAAGAGAAGGGGGATTTATACTGCCCACCTAAAGGTTTGTCCCTTGGCAGGCACTGGCTTAGCAGTGTGAATGCATGTAATGGCTGAAAACCCCGTCAAAGCCCTCATGTGTGGTTAAAAACTCTCACCTGCTTGACCTCAGCCTGGAGGTGCCGGAGCTGTAGGCACTGCTCTAACCTCTTGTGAGTTTGGTCAGCATTAAGCTCCAGCTCGTGCTGTTTCTCATGAAGGAATTCCAGCAGTTCTTGAACCTGTGTTGCAAGATCAATGTCTTTTTCACAGATCAGCTCAATGCCTGTAACATGCAGAAAGAGAGAGATCATTGCCCCTGAAATTTAAATTTTGCATAACTGTAAACTTCAAATTTTTTTGCCACCTAACACAATGATTTGCAACTGTATGAGCAATTCCTTCTCACTTAACTTTCTCACATGTAATATTTATCTTTCCCAGCTCCCTAATCTTCATCACTACATTTTTCTACAAAGTGCTGGTCATTGCTCATCTGCCTCATCAGCATCTGGCCAGTCAGACTGACTTAAGCACAGTCTTGCTCAAAAACTTGCATGAACATCAAATTTAAAAAAAGTAAAATCCTCCCTTTTTAGGGTAATTCATAAACTTATACTTTAGAAATGCATGTTGAAAAAAAGAAAAAAAACTTAGAAGAGAAAAGAGATAAGGAAGAAAATAGAAGAGTCAAATACAGGAAGTAAACTCTAGGCACTAGATCTACAGTTGTGCTACAAGTGCACGGAACTCCGCAGAGAAAACTTTTTTCCATCTGGATGCTTGTAGAGAATCATTAACAAAGAATTAGTTTAAATCAGACTTTAGTTCATTCAGAATTATTTGACAGACTGACTTTTGTCCAATCCTCACACAGCAGACAGAAAAGGCGTGTTAGTACTACATCCCCCTCCCTTGCATCCTACATGAACTTGCTAACCCCTCAAAGGTCTGGTCTGATTTCATGGCCCTGACTTGATCAGGAGATTGGAACAGAGACTTCCTGAGGCCCTTCCTACCTCCTGAATGTTTTTCTGACACTGTGAGGCTTGTGTGTAGTGGTTACATGAAATACAGTGCAGAGCTTCACACCTTCCTTCTGGGTGCCACTGATGAGATTGCGACGCTGGGTTTGCTACCCGTGCAACTGGAAGGTTTGGCCTGGAGGAAATATGATGTCATCCCATGTTACTGCAGTCCCTGGGATTGCAAACTAATAAAGACCTGGCTCTCCCCTTATGAAGGTCTACTGGAATTTTGCCATTGGCCTCAAAGCAGGAAGGATAAGGAACCTAACATAAAATAATGTTATTGCAATAATGCTGAGAAAGCACTGCACTTTCCTCCAAAGTTATTTGATTTAATGGAATAATACAGCATTAAAAAAGAAATGTGTTAATTAGAAGCTGCTGAAAAAATGTTTTGGACACTATTTTTGAAAACCATTTAGAAAGTTGTTTTTACGTCCCTCTTTATCCTCCTCAGAGACTCATCACTTTCATTCAGCGGTATCTACACAGGACAGCGAACAAAATAAATATGACCTTATTACTAACCCTATCCCTTTTCCCTGGTTTCTGGTTTTATCAGAAAAAGCACATGGGAATGCAAATGATTGGCTTATTCCCTTTCCCAGCCAAAACAAAACAGTTCCTTCATTATCAAATAAAGTGGAATGGCCCCTGGCTTCCCATTTAAAACTGGAAATTTAATATATGTTTCTATTCTTGGGATTGAAGTTCTTTTCAATTGCCAGACACTAGGCATTGTTGCTGCAATTAGCCTGCATATGGTTCTGTATCCTGAGGACATGATGGCTTTTTCTATGCTTGACTTCACCACACCTATTGGGTATTAAATGCACAGCTTTCCCTCCTGCACACTCAGCTGGTGCAGTTCTGATCGTGCTAACTCATCAGCAGCAACCAGGGAACTGCCTGGGATGCTATCCAAGGGCAGTGTGTGCTCCCCATGATGAATGATCTGCCCTTTCCTGCTTGTCATATGTCATGCAGATTTATTCTGTGGTGCCAGCACATGCGGTGAGAGTGCTTTTTCTACTCAAGTATTGGTTGGCAAAATAGAAAGCCTTGTTTCCCGAATAATTTCATACACGTTATCTTTACATTGTGTTTTGACAGCTAGAAAAGCACAGCTGACTTTCTGATGAAATGAACTTGGTTGCCATTTTCTTCTACTGCCTCAAACAGTGCAGCAGATGTCAAGTGAATGATATTGAATTGAAAATGTTTTTAGAAAATCCTACAGGAAAGAGTACGGAGGCACACTACCTGGCATCCTACAAAACCTACATTAGTGGCACCTGAACTGCTTGCAATGCGAGATACAATTCAGTCTAGGTAAGGGGTATTGCTTTTTAACCTGTTCTGTTAACTGCTTTAAACCTGCTTTATGCTGAAATATTAAGAGCCTGTGATAGCAGATTTTATATTCTCTTCTTTGCAATATAAAGTACAGTTATAATTAACTATACAGAACATCACAAAGCAAATTAAATAGATTTCCACTTCCCTTTTAAGCAACACAACACTTGGAAAAGAGGTGAACAATGTTAGCTTGATGACCAGGAAGCAAAAGAACTTTGAATTTTACACATATCAGGCAGGAACTGAATAAATATCCCCAACTTCAGCTCCACAGTGTATTTCAGGTTTGACTTAGAAGCAATTTGTCTAAGATATAAAAAGGAGCTCTGTAAACCATAAGAGACCCCCAACTGGGGGCTCATTATGACAATGATATTGACAATGCAAATGGACTTCATTAATCAAATAAATTTGCACAATCAATTAACCAGCTATTAGAGTGTAACTGCTTTTAATGCCTAGAATCAGACTAACTAAGGTGCATATGCTAATAAATTGCCTGAGCATGTCATCACCACAGCTTGGGCCCAAGTGCTGAATTACTCCTGAATAATTATCCTAAACTTTCAGTGGGAAATAGATTTCTCAGAAATGTCCAAGTTGTCACTTTTGGAAACACCAGGCTCCTTCAACACATTGAGTTAGGCATCCAGAAAAGTCAATAACCATTTCTGAGCGTATTTGCCCACATATTTAGCTTTGCTATCAGCAGTAGAGCTAAAATCAAACAGGAAAAATAGCAGAGAGGTTCCTTGAAACAAAAAGGGCTGGCTCATTAAAAACTCCAGTCTTGTTGAGAATATTACTATAATATTCTCTACATACAAATATGTTTCCTGATTGACACAGATCTTAGCAACGATTTGTAAGTACTGCAAAATTTCAGGAAATGTAACCTGACTTCCAGATCTTACCTATTCCTTAACAAAACCAAACATTTATTTAAAAAATAATTATTCTGTTGGAGGAAACAGTCTAATCCAGACGCACTCACATGTGCTGGAGTATTGGAAGGAATCACATGAACATAACCCTGAGCTGGATGGAACTTTGGAAATACTGGGCTTGCAGAGAAGCCTGACTGTATGGATGTCCTCAATATCCACAAGGTCTGACCTGGCCCACCACAGAACCACTGGATTTATTGTACCAACATGAGAATGTTCACAGGGATTTCCAGACACTCCACAGCCTGGTAAGGGTCAGTGCTCCAAGTCTGCATCAGACATGCAAAAATCATGGCTGAATATCTAGAACCTTCTTTTTCTACCTCCTCAAGACTTGCAAGTGAAAAAGACATCATAAATGGCAGCACCTGGATGTAATTTTATCTGACAGACTTGTTGGCTTAAAGACCTCCAAGACAAATGAGAGAGTGATCAAAATCAAGTCATTCTCCTGTGTGGCATGTTGAAAAGAATAAAGCTCAAAGAGTTATAGGGAAGGGAAGAAACTTGGTCAATTAAGGGTGGCTGGTTAGGTAGAATGGCTCTGGAAAATCACAATTTTTCTGATTCTATCTTCTGTGGCTACAGCTGAGTTTTGACTGTAGCAGTGGTGACAGTGTACAATAGGAAGCAGCAATAGCAGCTGATTTCCCAGAACGTCTGCAAGTTTTCAGCTCTGGCAGTAAAGAACAATCATCCCCTACCCTATGCACTGAATAGCTATGACAAAGGATTCAGGAAGAGGGAGTAAAATTCAATCACTTTTTTATGAAGTATAACTGTTCTTTATTGAAGTAAGAAGCAGTAGGCTCCCGAGTACTATCTTTCTCCCTTATTTTTCCATTCTCCCAGCATTTAGCATTCCATGCATAGTAGACATGGCCATTACCTTTGATTAACTACAGTTACTCTACATCCCTATGGGACATCTGCTTCCCTGCTTTTGGGAGCAGTGGATTTTTATTGGGTAGGCTTCATAGAAAGTGATCTTAGAGAATCTTACAAAAATATTTTACAAGTCAATTCATTGAGTTGCTAACCTTTTGTCAGCAATCCAAAAGAAGCTGTTTTTAACTTCTTGACAAACACAGAACTTATTTATATTTTATTTTCTAAGAATCAGTCACTGAGACTCCTGACTGTGCTCTGCTCTGGATCATATTCTTTATCTCCCATGGATTCCTTCAGGATGAAAAAACAAACAGACAAAAGAGCACAAACTAAGTCAGAAAGCAGGGAGGCTGAAGCACAGGGCCAGGCATCATGTGGGCAGATCTCAGAGAGGCTCACACACACGGCTCACAGAATGCACCAAATTATCTAGTTCACAACATCCTCTTGAAGCAGTCCTCAAGCCTCTGTTGAGTGTAGCCTGCCAAATCAGGCTGGATACTGCCAGATTGTTCTGAAGGTAGGTGCCTAGAGGTAAAATGTTTGCCAAAGAATAACACCATAAAGTAATTTTTATTGTAAATGAGGGAAAGAACAGGAACTGCTCTTGCTTTGCACTCTTTCCAAACATTTTAGAAGGTTAAAGCACTACACAAGTAACATTCATTTCTGGGCTTTATGCAGTGATTAATCTGAATTATGATATTTCTTTTCCATTTGCAAAATTCAAGGAAACAAAGATTTTGACTCTTAGGATGTATTAGAAATTCTCTTATGCTGAGAAGCAGAGTAAAATCAGACAGACTCCCTATCAAAATGAATCAAGACTCATCTAAGAGCACATCTCAAAGGACTTTTTTACACCCAAGTTGCTACCTTTAAATGCACTCTGAAACCAGTATGGTTTATCATATTCCCTTTCTACACAAAACAATTCCAAGTAGAACTGGCTGGAAACAAGATTTCTATTTCATGACTGGTTTCAAGGCTCTCACACTTGCATTCTTTCCCAGAGGACTCTTGGATAACTAGATTCTTTCTCCCCTTACTCTCTCTCTTTCCCTTGGGCATGTCTGCACCCTGAAATGGGGAATGGAGAAAAGGCACTGGAGTCTGGAGAGAATGAAGCCAGCCCATCTGGTCACTTTGACTCTCACTAAAGTCAATTTGCAGTAAGATTAACAAGCTTAGGAGTCTAGAACGACTAGACTGCATCCAGACCTGAGGTGTGACTGCCCATATCAAGGATCTGTAGCTCATGACTGCAGTGCTTGTTTCTGAGCTGGAGCAAAGACAAGGAGCTTGTCTTCCCCTCCCCTCTCCATCCAGTTTGGAGTCAACCACACACTCCATCCTGCAGCTGTGAAACTTTCTGAATGAAACTTGAAACTCAACTTCATTTCCTCAATGAGTTTCAGTCTCAAAGAAACAGCAGGTTTTCACATAAAATCCTGAAATCAAAATGCTCAAAACTTGTGGAACAGTTCTGGGAGTGGAGAGACAGGTATTGCCGGTTTGGGCTTTTTCTTGGGTTTTTTTTTTGTTTGGTTGGTTTTTTTTGTTGTTGTTGTTTTTTGGTTTTTTCCTGGTTTTTTTTGGGTTGTTTTTTTTTTTGTTTGTTTGTTTTGCTCTTTTTTTTTTTTGCCCCATGCAAAATAGAGATCAAATTGTTCTTCTCACCTGAAGCCTGGACCTCCATGATGTATTGGTGCAAGTCTTGCCCTTGCTGGATGACTTCAAAGGTCATGTTGTTCATGGCCAGTTTCCGCTCAGTGTGACGCTGCAATCGCTGCTCAGCCAGAGTGAGATCCTCAGTGTTGAAATCATTCATTTGCCTCAGCAGATCTTCATTCCAAGCATCCAACTCTGCTGTAACCTTCATGGGCAGAAGACAGACACTCAGGATCAATGAAATATCTTACTCTCAAACAATGTTTGGATCAGAAAATACTTCACATTTTAACTCTGATCCAGAAACCTTCAAACTCCAGATCCTGCCCACTTAATGGTGACATTTCATATTTTTTTTTTTAGGTGAGAATCCATGAGAAGATTATCAGTCCAACAAAAACTGTCACCTTCCTTTTCCCTTACATATCCCAAATGACACTGGAAGAGAATACCCACTATATTCGCATTGATCGTAGAACAAATCTGAATATATTCAGATTAATAATTTCTGAATATATTCAAATTAAATGAAAAAATAATGCTTCTAGAATTACAAAATACTCTGCAACCACAAAATCCCAAAATGGCCTGAATGTTTCTAAAACCATTTTGCAACACATTTTATGTTACATATCACAGATGTAATGCACAACACAGAAACATCACACTCAAGGTTTAAGTGAATCATCTACAGATTCACAAATGGTACCTGGCTGTAACGAAAGACCTGCCAGTAACTCCTAGGAACATGCAAAATCTTCTTTGCTTTCTCGGCTTCCTAACTGTGACACACAGGCTGATGAATTTAGCAGTGCATTTATTGTATCTTCTGCATTTTACGTCTTTCTCCACAGTAGCCATCTGGTATCAAAGTCCCCAGTTTTGCCTGTGCAATTAAAGCAAGATCTAGTCTCCACCTAAGCAGCCCAGTCTCACCTCAACCTAGGTTCTGCTGCTGCAGGCAAAAAAGAGGGAATGTGCTAGTGATAATGAATGAGGGAGGGGGGACAAGGGAAATGGAATTAAGTTGTATAGTGCAGAATACAAGTCTCAGAAGGATTGAAAATTATTAAATAAATGCCTTAGTTCTGATTAATAGGTCAATTCCTCATAGCTAGATTCAGGAGAGCTAAAAGTAGGTATCTACATTCCCACTTGTGCACATTATGATGCAGTCAAAAGTTCTCTGCTTCTCACTAAAAGTGCTCTTCAGGGCCTGTGTGCAGTGAGATGTTTAACTTCCTAAGGAAGCAAGTTTCAAAATTTTCCATTCAGCTTTCCTTCCCAAAAAACATACATTATATGCAACACAGGCTTAGAAAGAGGACTCAGATGGACCTGTTCTCAGCCTTTCTCATATTAGAATGGACAGGAGCACACAGTTTTGCACTAGAAGAAAAAAGTGCATGTTTTAGTCTCTTTTTTGAGAGAAGCAGAAAAGCAGACTTACTCAATGAAGAACCTGGGACTCAGCTGCAGAGTAGAAGGCAGAGCGTGGATATCCTGAGGGGCTTCTACTTTTCTTCAGCTTGTTCCTTTGCCCATTCCACTCAATTACCTTTAAATAATAGCTATCTCTACACTGTCTTTGCCCTCATTCCTGATTCCAGCAGCCTCTGATTCATTCATATATCACAGCAGGAGTCCCTGGACTGTGGAGACTTATTGGCAGATTTAACAGCTATGGAAAAATGTCCAAAGTTGATGATGGAGAAGAGTTTTACTAGATACATTTACATTTAGGGACAGATGCTCAGCTAACAGTAATCAGAACCGAGGTGATCTTGACCTCATTTCAAACTACAAGCAACAGAATTATTTCAGAATGAGTGCAGGTTCCTACAGCCATGGCAGTAACACAAAGTTCAATGTAAAGTCCTTTCTGCTCTTTCTAATGGAAAAGCACATGACAAGTGAATCAGAAGAACTTTCTCTTGGTAATTTCTCCACTTGGCTGCAGAAGGGGCACTGACCACTATTGCTTTATTGTTAAATCTACAATAATTTCCATTCCAGCACCAGGAAATGGTTCTGCCTGACCGTACTGGTTTTTGCCCCTCAGGTGTGAGTGTCCAAGGCAGGTCTGCAGCAGAGAGGCATCTGCAAACTCTCAGGAGAAGGATGGCTCCCAGGCAAACAGTGCAGCTCGTGCTCGTGGCTGCAACCAGCTCCCACCAAACTCCACACACACAGGGAGCTGCACTAAACATCTACCTGTCCCTTGTGGAGAATGAGGCTAAAAGGAGTTTTGCTCAATTATCCACACTCCCCAGATCCACTCAGTGTTCCAGCTAAGGAGGAAAGGATGGTACAGGCAGTGAGGATGCAAGCTGGTTAACAATGTGAGATGCAAGGCCAGCCCATGGTGCTCCATGTCACATTGTCAGGGCCAGGAACAGAGGCTAAGCCTGCACCTGAGCAGCTCTGGACAGTTGGACATGTCCAGCAGTAACAAAGCTGTCAGACTGAGTGCCAGCTCTGCAGGCCAGGAGCACAGCCACCAGTGGAGGGAAGAAGGAGGGAAGTAGCCTTTGAGAGAGGGCTGATGAAAGAGTGAGAGTCATCCCATGTGCTGGGTCAGGGGAAGAGAGGAAGGAATCAGGCACAGCAAGAGGTGGAACAACACCAAATTTCTCAGGGTAAGTGGGTACAAGAAGGCTGGGTACATTGCTCTGAGTAACAAACAGATGGCACGCAGGGAATCTAAAGCACACTAAGGCAAGAAGCAATAGCAGGGCTGTGATAACAACCCAGGTTTCCTGAATCCCAATCTGGTGCCCTATTCCAGAGACCATGCTGCTTTGCATATCTCATTAAGACATTTCCTTTTCTGTCTGTACAGACAATACCCCAAAATCCCAGCATTTTCTGTACTTCAAACAGGATCATTTGGAAATAGTGCCAGAGTCTGAATTTACTGGTTTGATTTGGGTATAGGGAAAATGATTTCTTTTCCTTGAGGAAGAAGATGTAATCAAGCAGCTGTTAACTACAGCCATACACTTTTCAAATCTAAAAAATGGATGCTTTCACAGATAAGTCAGGCCTTGATATCTCTGATAAAACTTGGACTGCATTAAATAGAAGTGTTTTGTCCCTTAAGCTGTGGCAAGACCCAATTGCACTGGGCCTCTGTCAGGAATTCTCTCATAAATGAGGGTCACTTGGCCATGAACTTGTTTTATTCCCTGTTGACAAAGAAGAATGGCTGATTAGTTTACTCTGTTCATGTGCTGGTTTTTTGGTTGGAAGAACTGACAGCACTTCTTATTTTATTCACTTTACTTACCAGCGTTACTGATTCTAAATAGACCTCAGCACCCCTCACATGCAGTGAGAGAAGGGAAGCCCTGCTGTAATAGAAGACTGGAGCTCTGCTCTGTTCTGCTGTGGCTTGAGAAAGCAATTTTACCAAAGCAGAAGGGTTGTGAGAGCAGCAAGAGCAGCAGTGCAAGGTCTACACTAGCACAAGCAGCAGCCTTATCCCCTGGTTCCCACACTGTTCCAAGGAAAGCTCCACATGACTCATTGTCAGCCACCTCCTTGGAAGGAGCCACCCTCCTTTTCTGTGGGTCACATGAGGCCAGTGGCCAAGAAACAGCTCCCTATTACTAAAGGAAGGTCAAATGACCCGGAAGTACTGACAAGAGAAAGCCATGACAAAGCTGTTGATTCCAATGAGCCTAGGAAGCACATTTTGTCATTCTTCACCTGAAAGAGATGCTGCTGCTGCCATGCTAATGGGAGGAGAAATAACACTGGCAGCAAACCCACTGTAGTATGAAGTGAGATATCTGAGATATCCTTATCAGAGAAATGGAGGAAGCACGTGAGTAAATGCTGGGTTTCTGTGAGCTGACTATCACAGAGCAATTATTCATACACAGACTGTGGCAGCCAGGTCTGGTTTCCATGCAGACACAGTGACCACAGTCTAGACCACAAAGCTTTTAGGCAGGAACCCTCCTAAAGCAGCAACTTAATATATCCAAATTCCCACTCCTGCAACACTGCTGCATTTGCTGCCTCCTGGATTTGTCATGTTGCAACATCAGCAGGAAACATGACCAAATGGAGAGGGACATGTTCTTCAGTCCTGGGAAATAATGACAGCTGTAGAGAAGAGGTACACAGGTGAAAAGCAGCAGCAGTAATAATGACAACAGGAGCAGTCCAGGCATCTCATACCTACATTGCAGCTTGCTTGTGAATTAGGCCAAAGAGCCTGCTAGAGCTGCAGCAGCTGCTGTGCAGGCAATTGAACGTGTCCAATATTTTCTTATATAAATCCTTAAGTATATATTTTTTTTCTGCTGCTGCTACTGATATTTTTCTACAAAATGATGCTTCTGAGCCTTGAATGCTGCTTGTTTAGCCTTAGTTCAGCGTTCAACATCTAAAGTCATGTATAATGGCAACCAGAAAATTTTGTTCGCCAGTTGAAGGAGGTGGAGAGGGCAAGTGAGGAATCAAGTGAAAGAAGATAAATGCTATATGGAGAATGAATCACATAGGAGCTGATATTCTGAAGTATGGGCTGAGGAAGGGCATATGAAGAGCAGGGAAGAAAGTTCTATCCTGGGAGCACAAACTATCAACACAAAGTGAGTGGGCTTGAGAGGCATCTGAAAAAGATTAAAGATGCCTGGGAAGAATAAGCAAATGTAGGAGGCAGGTTGGAACAAAAATGATGGTGCAAGTAGGAAGAGAAGCAAAGGTGAGAAGAGTGGGTAGAGCACAGGGATGAGCCAGGACAGGAAGAACAGTCACACAGGCACAGAGCAGATCTGTACTGAAAAGGCAAGATCTACCTCATTTCAAGAGAAAGAAAGTAACAGCCATACAGATGGGATTAATAGTGAGGATGGATGAGATGAGAGGTAAGATTTGATCCAGAAAGGAATAAAAAAAAAAAAATTCCACATCCTAGATGCAGAGGGAATGTCTGGAGTGCAGAAAGAAAGGAATTATAATAGAGTTGGTAAGACCAGATCTCTAAGGCACTCACCAGAGATTGGGCAACAGGAATGCCAAGGGTAACAGCATTCAGAGCAGGCTGATGGAGCAGAGGACTTGATGTGACAGTGTAAGTGGGTCTAGGAGCAGACTAAAATAGGAAAGGATAAATGGAACTGTCACTTCTACACATCAGATAAGCAGAAAGTTTGCTGTTCCTCTTTCTCAGGCCTTGGTTTTGGGTGATGCTGTACAAAATGACAGCAGTCACCCCATTTTTTTGACGACAGAGATGCCACACGGGCTTAGTGGGGACCGGAGCCAGTGAAGTGTGAAAGGACTGTCACAGTGATGATTCTGCTCCGCTGCTTTTGACTCCTTTGAATCCCAAAAATATCTGGAGCAACAATGGAATTCAGCTCTAAAACACAGGGTGCCCAGAACAGCTTGCAGCATTACTTTCCTTAAAATGAAGTGACGTGCAGTTGGAAAACTCAGTACAGATGGAAAAGAGAAACAAAATCACTAAGCATGAAGCATTACAGGATCCCATCTTATGAACAGAAAAGGTTGAAATTTCTTTCAAATCTATCTCAAAATCTCTGTAACACTTATTTCTAATAAAGAAGTTCACACCTGAGTGTCGACTCTTAGTCAGTGAGGGGGCTACAAAACATCTTGTACCTTCATGCAGGCAGCTAATGCTCTTGAAAGGTTCTGCTAGTGTTATAAACCTGGAATGGGACACTAAAATGAGTTGTAAATAATGGTGAAATGAGCTGCTGTGAAAGCTGGCTCCTGTTTCCTCCTAAACTCATGCTCAGGGATTGTTGTGAACAGCCAGAAGAGGCAGCAAGAGAAATCAAGGCTGAAAAATTTAATTAGCAGGTGAAATGGAGCCAAAGAAATTGAATGGGGGAAAATTAGATATCCAGCAGATGAAGATTTTAGTGATCGTAGGGTTTTTTGAAATATAACAAACAGCTTACAAGATCCAATTTATACTGTGCAATGGGAACCCCCTTAATCCCTCCCAGGACTGTCCTGGTGTAGGAATCACATCACTAGGGCTACAGAAAACAGGTTCTGTCTAGCATTTCCCATTGTAGGAAAAGAAACAATACATGCAAGGGAAGGAGCTGGACACTTCTGGGAAAGAGAGAAGGAAGTTTTTTTTGAGGTAACCAGCAAATGTTGCTGGACATATATTGGCTGAGATCATTCCTGTTCTCAATCATAGGATTCTACAGAGGCCTGCAGGTGAATTTGACCATCTCTCTACAAAAGGTTAAAGGGAAAAATATGCAGAAAGACTCTGAATAGAAGTAATTCTTTAGGGGTTGCCACTCAGTGCATTTTACCATTTGGTTCTTACACATTTACTCAGCATTTTGCTGTACATTTGCATTCACTCAAATAATGGTTAATAAGCCTTTAAACTACTATTTCTGAAGCAAGGGACAAAGTATACTTGACAGCTTTCCTGAGGATGTAACTGTGGAGCAAGCCTGTGCTTTGTATGTGTAATACGCTCAGCGTGGTGCCAGCACTGCTGCTGGTGTCTGCCAGCCCCCACTCCTCCAGCCTTGCTCCTGATTCCCTCACAGCAGATCAGCTCCCACATTCACATTCCATGAAATCTCCTGAGTTACCTGGCTGGCTGCAGAAACTCAACTGAAGTCTGTGTCATATAGAAAAACTAACCATACAATTCCAACAATCCCATCTTGTTTTGAAACGTGCAGTGGCTTGGTAAAGAAATAAAACCTATCAGGCATCAGAGTTAGACACGTTTCCTAAATAAAGGATGGGCTGTCATTCTGTGTGTTAAAACTTAGGGCAGAAAAGCCTCCCACAGGGACAGCCAGGATCTCTCATGTTTCTGTTATGTCTGTTTTCAGGTGTTGCCATAGTTTGGATTTCATAACTTAGCCCAAGAACTCAGTGTAAATATCAGTCAATATAATGAGATTAAGGCAAGAAAGAACAGGCAGCACATGCTATGGGCCTGTGCATTTGTACCCAAATTCATATCTGCCAAACCTGCCATGACTCCAGTACGACACAAAAGTTGCCTGTGAGACTTAAAAGTCCTTAAAAGCTCTAAATGAACACAGCTGGTCTGCCCTGCCAAAGGAATAGGCAGGTGGCTTCTCTTAAAGGAAAATATTTTTCCTGAAGACAAAATGGAACAATAGTTGACAGATTTCACTGAAGTACAAGATCAATAATGCCTAAATAGATAGAAATAAGTGTTGATTATGCAGTAATCATTAATTCTAAAGTTTGTCTGGACTCCAAACCTCTGTCAAGATGCAAAGATTATAGAAAAGCTCAAAAACCAGGAGGGCTATAAAACAGATGGGCACAGTAAGTTTAGGAAGGAGTGCCAGAGGAATGGGTTATGTGATCAATGGCACATATTTCAATATTTGGGGAGAACAGTCAAAGCAGGGCAGGTTCCAGAGAACAAAAGACAGACACTTCCTAAGCAAAACAGAAAGGCAAATCACTCACTTGCCATTTGTGAATCCTTAAAAATCCTAATACTTTGTTTGCATTATTAATTAGAAAGGAGGGAAAAAGAGAGAGAGAGAAGCAGGGAAAATTAACAGAATTGAAAATGTTCAGTACCAAAACTGGATGGAAAGAGACAACATGAGATGTAACTGTTTTCTGAGGGTGAGCTCTAACGTGCAGCCTTCCCTAAAGCTGTTGGAAGCAGATGGGCTCCCTCAGCTGCATCCCTCCAGCTTCCACTAGAGAGATGCAAATCTTCCTCTCACCAGAGCTGCCAGGGAAGGCTCCTCGTGTCAAGGGATTCCCTGGAGCACAAGAACCAACTGACACAAAAACACACACCTGAGGGGGAAAAATGGGAAACTTGGTGCTTGGCAAAGCAGAAGCAGCAATGAGGAGAAAGATGTTCAAGTTTGGGGGGAGGAGGAGGAGGAGCCACGTTTTGCAGGCAGTTTGTGTGAGTGCAGGAAGGATTAACACAGCTGCAGCAGGTAGAGGTCTTTCACTAAGGATGTGTTCAATATGGGACTGCTCTTTGGACAGATGGAAGGGGGCTTATCTAGACTAGAAAAGGAGAAATTAATTTGACAATCAATCATACCGGTACACATTATTTCACAATTCTTAATCTATGCAGGATCTAGGCTATTATGGAAAATTAAAATCTAAATACATTTCCAGTCATAGCTCAAGCTACTTGTCTTTAGTAGAAAAAAATCCTTAATTTCCTGTTTTAAATATCATAATCTTTTTTCCTCAATAGCTTGGAAGAGTCAACCATCAGAAATGCTACGTCCTTTTAAATTATGGTGGTGAAAAAATCTTTTTGTTTCTCAACAATGGCATGAGTTAATTCTGTTAATTCTTCTAACAGTTTCCTACTGACCTGGAATCTTCATTATACAGCTGAGGCAACTGACTGCAATCTACTTTCTAACACCATTACTGTGTCAATTTGAACCAATTCAGCTGTTTGAAATGCATAGCATACATGTGTTATTTAACATTTTATTTCAAACTGCCTTTGTTTTATTATCCATCAAACTGCCTTTCTTTTTTAAGCACTAACTGTACTTAGAGAGTTTAAGATATTGACCTGGATATGTTTTTCACTGTGTTGTCAGTAAAAATTGTCATAATTATTTTAAAATAAAAAATATTTTTCTGAGAGAGGGAGCTTTCTAAATAAAATCATCTGCCCATAGACTCTCTATGAAACATACTCTCAGATTTCCCTGCAATATTAATCTTGCAGAGGGAATTCAGATGTTCATATGATAAAAAATAGCAAATCTACAGTGACAACTAAGGGTGATTTTCTTTAAAATCCTTTCTTGCTAATCTGATTTCGAACATTCTGAAGCACATTTCCAATTTTAAATAACTTAATGTATCACAGCCACTCCATTCTGTGAATATACAGAAGTAAGATCCATGCAGAAACAAATCAAAGGTATCCACAAAGTATTTCCATATTGGTATCCCATGTGAGGGGAATAATGTAAGTTACATCCTCTCCTGATGCCTCAGTTGTCTCATCAGTAAAGTAATGCCTGGTAGTGACACTTTTTGATTGAAAGACTATTTACAAAAAAAGGAGAACAGTGATTTGTTTTAATTTTTTAAAAATATTTTTACTTAAATCAGCACAATTATAGGTTCAGACCTTGAATCTGCAGTGAAACAGGCTGAGACCTTAATGAGGAACTCACAAAGGTTCACCACATACTGCGTACAAACGTATTTGGGTGTTCCAGAAGCACATATTGGTTGTCTCTTTTTTATTTTTCTTCATTTTTGCAAACACAGATGCCATTTACGGGTATGTTCAAGTACAGCATTCACACCCATTTACATCTTTAAAGTAAAACTCAATTATTCAGCATCTGCCACACCGACATGTATAAAAAGTATCTTCTATTTAAATATAGGAGATAACATACTTTGCTGAAAGAGCAGTATCTGACATGAAATAAACACATACAAAGAATGCTGCCTCTCAAAAGCAAGGAGGCTGCACATAACTGGTAAGTAAATGAAGCTATTCTTATTTACATAATTAACAAGCACTGTAGGACAGACTGCAGTGAAATACCTCACTGTGCAGTCACAGCAGAAAAGCTCAGACACTCCTCACTGATTCCTGTGTCTGACATTCAGCTACAGAACAGGACACCTTTTAGGAAACTGGACACCTGCCTGCCTTTTATTCCACTCTAATTCATCATGCCATGTCTTAAACACAAAATATAACACAGCATTCTAAACCTCCCAGTAGCTACCGGCACCCACCTTGAGACTACCTACAGATTTCCAAAGAGTACCTGCAGGAATGTATCACACACTTAGAGGTGCTCCCTGAACTGAACAAGCACCAGGGGGATACAGCAGGGGGAACACACCCCACAAAGGACACAAGCACTGACATCAGTCTCACAGACTTTGCATACAAGTTAATATACATTTTGCTCTTTTTTCGTCTCCTATCAGAACTACAGAAAGTAATCACTGAGATTGGCTGGAATATCTTCAAAATTTCTCACTTCAAGAATACCCCAATATTTTGATGAATTTTCCACCCAGTGCTTTTGATTCCAAAACAGAAGTACAAAACAGAACTGAAAACCCTTTTTTGCATGAGGACATAAAATTTCCTCTCCACATTATTTTTCGTTTTTAAATAAATCCTCTGCAGTGTCTAAAAAGCCCACCTTTTAAATATCCTTTTACGCATAACATGTTTTTTCACTCTGTGGTTTAAAGACAGGCATGTGTCTGTTTGTATCTGACGAGACAAACCTCACTAATAAGTGATCCAGAACTTTCAAATCCCTGAGTGACTCATGTCAACAGACACTTATAGCAGGCATCTCATAAAGCTTCTCTGCAAAGTAGGCAGATTCCCAGCATGGTCAGGTAAGCACCCATGCACCTATTTCAGTGCATTCTGGCACTTTAGGTCCAGCAGAGCTGGATTAAAGCACAGCTGTAACTCTCCCTCCCCTCACTGGACAGCTGAGCAGAACCAAACAGCTCAAGATGTCCCCTCACAGAGTTCACATGTTCTCTCTCTCTCACAGCTCCCCCCACCCAGGTCATGCAGCCAGCTCTTACCTCTATGGTGTACTGCTCAAAAATCCGGAGCTGAAGGAAAATGTCTAGCTTAATCTTCCTCTCATGGAAGAGCTCTTCCATCTGTACCTGGGCCTCGTCGAGCTGCTGAAGGACAGATTCGATGTGGCTGATGGAGCTGTTGTGGGGGGTCTTGTTGTTGGAAACGGCAGAGTCCCTGTAGCAAGGCAGAGGGCAGGGTTAAAGCTGAGCTTTGAGGCAGGCAAAAGAGCAAGAACTACACATCTGGGATTCTGTGTGCTGCTGAGGAGCAAACCCAAGCACAAAGGGCTGAGGCAAGGTGTGTGCAACACTCATCTCCTCTACTCGCCGAAATCCTGCGGCTCCTGAGCTCGGCACAAAGTTTGAGCAGGGGGGATCACCCTTTCTTGTGGGGTGACACTGTGACTTTACACACTGGAGGGGCAGAGGAGGAGATGCACATCAGTCTCAATGGTTCTCTCAAGGAGAAGAACCTGGCTCTTTATCCTTCTCAAGGAGAAGGCTGGCAGTCACCTTTAATGCTACAGGGTCACCCGCTCCTGCCTATACCTACATTAAACTGAGATGCTATTCAGCCACCTGGACCTTTACAAGTTAATTTCCTGCATTTGTCCTATTACTTACTGACTAATTGAATCAGAGTTACAAGTATTTTAGACCAATGGCTAGTGATGCCTTGGTATCCCTCTGGATAACGTAGTACAGCAATGGATACAGAATACAGTGCAAAAAAACCCCAACACACCTTTCAAAAACTGCAAGATCCTGACTTGTCTTTTCCCAGGAGAAGTAAAAGGAGATGGGACCGTGAGAGGTCAGATACTGCTTCAGTTACATTTTCCATTTACAGGCAGCAGAAGGGAGCAAAACCTTTACTGATGGGCCAGGACCAAGGGGGAATTTGCTGTACTTGAAAGCTTAGCATGGGCACAGGAAAGTCCTGACTGTTCCTTTTCTATCTATGCTTTCATGTATATTAATAGGCTCACCTACAGACTGCTATGTCTTCAGCAATTTTTTTTTTTCAGTGACTGTTTTATGGATAAATACCATTTTCAGCCATAAAGAACGGAAATTTGTTCTCAAACGTTCCACACAAGGTCCCTCAACTTTCAGAAGGGTCAGAAAGGAAACTCTAAAGCCAAAATTTAATCTTGGTTTTGGCACATTGGCTAAATCAAGACTTAGATGCAAATACTACCGATTTCCCTTGCTTATACAGGAATATTACACGAATATTTCTCTCCCTGGGTGTTATGGTTTCTGCCCCACTCTGTCTGTTTTCACATTCTTGGTGATCACAGGGTCTCTGCCTCCACATCAGAGCTGCACAGAGGAAGGAGGAATGAAAATAACTAGAGATTTTGAAACTACAGCTTAATCTGAGGCTGCATCCAATCAAGTTCTGTCTCCTTCAGTCAGCACCTGCCTTCTATAAAAGGACATGAAATAAGTCTTCACTCAGATGCAGGATTATTACTATTCATATATTATCTAAATTACTCAATGAATTATTCAAGACCGGTGTTGAATAATCTCTCACGGGATCTAGAGACACATTTAGTTTTAGAAATTCTTTTTCATTAAACATTTCACTCTTCAAATCAAGCCACACTTGCATTTCAGTGACTGATGCAATACAAAAGTTTAAGAGTAGTACTCTGGTTTTTTTAAGTTTCCTTGGACAAGGCATTGACAATCCCTAGCTAGTCTGGTCTGAGAAAGATCTCCCTACAGAAAAAAACATTTCTGAGATTGCATGCTTCTGTCACAATATTTCTTGTTCTATCTGGTGATGAGAAACTCTGGGAAAGAATAAATGTAAGACCCTTACTACTCTTGGAAAGGCTATGGATTAGAGTTTTAAAATTGAAAGAAATGATTGGGAAAAAAAAAATCAAAATAAACTCTAGGGAACATAAAATTGGATGCAGTACATTGCTGCTGGCTGTTTAAAATGAACACTGTGCTCCTAAAATCACTTTCAGGCTTTCACTGGGAGAAAGCTCAATGAGAAATACCCATTATCTAAAGCTTATATGCTGAACTACTGTAAAAAAGGCAAGATTCCTATCTCTTCACTGGATTTTTTTTTTCAGCCACAAACATTCCTGCTTTTCAGATCTCACTGGAGCAAGTCATTGTTTTGTTTTTCACAGATGACCAGGAATATTGCCCCCAGCAGCACCCCTGGAACTGCCATTCAAAAGGTTTGCTTTGCACTGACTGCTGAGAGCAAACATCAGCTCAGTAAAGCACTGATAAAGAAGAGTGAAAAGCATTTCCTATGTGAACCATGACATGCACAGGGTTTCTAGGCAGGCCTGGTTTATTCCTGATAGGTATGGCCTCCTGATGTAGTCACTGAGGTCCTGAAGACCTTGTGTGAAGTGCAGTCCCAGGCACGGTATTTAGTTCAGGCAGCTGAGCTTTTCATTGCCTATCTGGAGGAAACAGAGTGCTATTACACAAATGATCTTCTCTAAACCAAAATCTGTTCTCTCAAAGATAAGAACAAGAAACATAAAACTTTCCAAAGCTCCAGTAACTTTATTGCTTTTAACCCATGTTATGACATGCTTGATAAGGCCAGTGTATTTCATTCTTTTCATTGTTGTAGCATTTGCAATCTTCATCTATTCTTCATGGCAGGTACAAGGTGATCCACACTGAAATGCAATCCTCATGTTAAGAAAAGACTGCAGCAATTCTAGTTTTTTCTTTTTTCCTTTATCTGTGTGTTCTTTACCATTGCCAGCAGCGATGAAAGCTGGTAAGAGTGGGCACACACAGAGGCAGCTTCATTGGGTTTTTTTCCCCCACACTGTTCTGCTTTGAAAGAGTCCAGTATCACATTACAAGCTTTGCAGTTAGTCAGAGTGCTCAAATCCAACACTTGAACCAGCTCATCTTGACAGTTCAGCACTGCAAACTTTTGTGTGCATTCAAATGTTTGGTATTAACTTCATCAGAACCAGGGTATTGCTTTGCACAACTATGTTCGCCTTGTTCCACCTTGCTCACTGCTCAGAGTACACAGCAGACCCCAAACCCAACTTTTCTTTGTTAAGCACAGCCACCACAAAACCTGCCTTGGTATTTTGCAAACATTGGAGCATGACACATTAAAAAAAAGTTTCAAAGCTGAGGCCACTGTCACTTCTCCAAGACTGAAGCTAAGAACTGACTACGTTCACATTAAGAAAAAGCTCAAGTCCCACACACCACCTTGCAGTTCACCTCTTCCCCATGCTCCACTGACTTCTCAGCTCCAGGTATTACCCTGGCCACTCTCCACACTTCCCTTCTGACTCAGGTGCAGGCAAAAATCCTTTAGGGCAATCCCACAACCAGAACCAGGACTCTTTGAATGCCAACACTTTCTGCAACCCCAAAAACCACTCCACGCTCCACCTGATGGGCTTGTGCAGGGTCCCTTTCAGGCTCTACTCCATGAGTGTTCACACTGAAGTGATGCCATTCCAACAGTTGGGGAAAATAACAAAAAATTTTTAGCCCACAATTTCACTGCCATTTTTCTGATCTCATAGAAATGCCCTACACTTTGCAAACTTCTTTGCATAAAAGTAAGTTACCATGCAGACCTTTGACTGACCTGCTACAGCTGGCCATGCACATGTTCTTAGCTAAAACCCCCTCCCCTCTGGCAGCTCACTTACCAAACCCAGCATGTTTTTATCCTACTGATCTCATCAGCAAGGGTGAATAGAAGGATGGCATGTCTACTCCTGATCCTTCTTCTCCAACTCTGATACTGGCAAGCAATACCACAACTCCAGTCCCTCGCCTTCCCCTGTGGTGCTGGCAAGTCCACACAGCAAGGGTAGGAATCTCCATAACCTCTCTGGTGGGGCTGCCCAGGGCTGAATGACAATCAAAACCTAGAGCAGTCCTATCAAATCTCTCATTACTTTTTTCTGACCCAGCAGAGAAAACTCTGCATTAAGGATGACAGGAAAAAGCTTAGAGGAAAGCTCAGCATATGGCAGTGGTAAAATACTTAAGGACTCCAGGAGGGCTCATAAGGGCAGAGCTCCACCAGAGCCCTCATTGTCCATTGTACTCTAGAGCATCTTGGGCTTTTCCTGTCAGGTTCCTATCATGGCTCATGGTTTTCTGCACATCTCAGATGAGAAGTAAAGGCATCAGATTAGGAAAGCTCAGGGTGAGGAGGATGATGTCACTCTCTTGGATTGTCTGGTGAAACGCATAAAACCTGGAATATTTGCATATTATAATGTATACAGAACATGCACACACGTGGGTAAGGGCAACCTGTAACAATTCAAAGATCTAAATAATAAGTGATGTACTGGACTTGGTTCAGTGCCCAGCAACATTCCTAAAATGCAGGAAAACTTTACTGCTGTGAACAAACCTAAAGGCACAGAAAACCACTCTAACAACAAGTGAGAGAGATTTCACAATTACAAATTCTGTAAAAGCTTACTCTGCAAATATTCATTTGATGGTACTTGCAGATTGAGAAAGAAAAGAAACAAAAACATCAAACACCCAACAAAAACCTCAACCTCCTCCCCCCACCCCCCAAATCCTTGGGACTAGCCTCTTCATGTATTTTAAATAGGCAAAAATGAGCTGGTTTAATTCATAGTGCTAGCAGAAGAACCAGCAGTAAAAGAGCCTCTTTGACACTATGAATTAACCCCACATACACAAAGATAAATAGAAGGGTGCTGCATGCAAAATGAAACAGTGAAGGCTGTTAGACACGTGCGTATTTTATTAAGAGGAATACACTTACCCTACATCGGGAATAACCATATAAATCATGAGGGCTCAGTTCACAACCATTTAACAATCTTCTATAAATACCAACTAAAAATATTCACTTCAAACACATTTGGTTCCATTCACTTCCCAGTGCCTATAAATAATCTCTCAGTCAAACAGGAAACCAATGCTGATCCACAGACTACTCTAATCAGTCCACACAAATCACTCCCTGTAATTTCAATAAAACACTCAAAGGTTCTGAAGAATTATAAATAAGCAAAGAATTAACAAACTCTCCCAACTGATCCTAGCTTGCAGTTCCCTATTTAGGCACCCCTAAAGCACAGCATGCATCAGATTTCTCAACACCTGTGCCTCAGGTGGATGCTTACCTGAGCTGCTGGATTAGATCTTCCCCTTCTTTAATAACATTGAGGGTGGCATCCAGGGTGGCTGTTTGCTGCTGCTGAAACTGCTTGATAAGCTCCTGAACTGCATCCACAGAGTCAGCACAGACATCCTCTAAGAGCTCCTTCTGCAGATCTTCCATCCATGTCCACAGCTGAGAAGAAGGGGAGGGAAATATAAATCAGAGAGGGATTGAGATTTAACCCTTTTGCTCTCTAATTCCAGATCAATAGGCATTAGCTAGGGCTGCATGTTTCACAGGAAAACTGACCTAAAATTTGTAAACCCAAAAAGATGCATTTGTTATTGATTCCATTTAAAGCTAGAAAATAAGATAAATATAATATCAGGTAGTTTTCTAAAAGAAATAAAATCAATTTCTGTTTTTTATACAGCAATAACTAATTATTTTATTCTGATTAACTCTTTGTACTAGTAACAAATTAAAATCTCCTACAGCTATGATAACCTAACCCTTTCACTAACTGAGCACTATCAGCTGCTATTAATTTCACATGCAGATGAAGCCTGTTGCAGGACAGACCTCCAGTCTTTGGTATGTGTGTATGGTACTGCCTGAAGTCTAGCTGTGCCTGCTTAGCTATGCCTTCCCAGGGGTTGAGGTTTTGGGGTTTCTTTTTTGTTCCCAGTACTTAAACCCCCTCCTCAAAATGCACTCATCTGCATTTTAACTCTGGGAAAATCCAAACACAAGAGACAGCAATATCACTAATCAACCCCATGAAGATCCATTAATTTTGAATAGTCCTGACTACCAGTTTCAAAGCCACAATCACGGCAACAAATCATTGCAAGTGCTTAGATGAGAATTTCCAGCCAGCTGTTCATCAGAGGTCTGGCCAGGGGCAGGAATGCCCCAGCAGCCTCTCACTGGCTGTAAAGGCTTAAAGCGAACAGAGGTTTCCCCTTTAAGCTTGTGCTGAAAAGTGAGTGTAAAATTGCACCAACCGAGCTGGCAGCCTGCCAGCAAACACTAATGACTCCACCAGAGACTTTGCTGTGCCACGCCTGCCCCATTAACCCACATCTTGCTGGTCTGTGCTGGAGGTAGCAGCAGAGTACCAGAGTGAGAAACACCAGCGCGCTGGGAAATGTCAAAGGATGCGGCGCCAGCCGTGGCTTCTGCCGCTGCCCCAGGGACTGCAGAGCTTTGTCCCACAGGGACCTTGGGGTGAAGCAGAGGAGGATATTGTGTGTGGGTGGCAAAGAGCTGGTAAAAATATTTGAGTTCAAAACGAGTTGCACTGGATCCCCATCGTACAGCATTTCCTCCGAGACTGTGAATTCTGCACGTCCACATTAAACGAGAGGAGGATGGGGATGTCTAAAGCTCCAGCTGCCAAAGCTTCTCATAACCAGGGACCACTCCTAAGGCCAGTCACTAAGTGCTACACTATACACATGCTATGGACTTCAAGGATATTATCCTGGTCCAAATCAAAATCATCAACATAAGAAGCTGTCCCAGCACACTCATGATACCAGAAAAGGGAGAGCCCAGTGCCTTTTGCTCTGTCCCCACCTGTGCTACTGAGTCTTTTCTTGAGAGGCTTACAAAAACAAAGTATTAGAATGTATGCCTTACTTGTAGGCTTTTCAGAGTCAGCTTTGAATATTTTGGGTAAATGCCTCTGTTTATTCATAACTATTATAATCATAATGGCCTGCCCAACTACTGGCCTGAAACAGAATGTCTTTGCTTGGGATAATTACATATTTTCACATTCTTAGGAAAAAGGCATAGTATAACAGGGGAACTATTAATCAAAGAAACAAATGTAAGTGAACAGGCATGAGAAATAAGTGAAAAAATGAAAACATATTTAATGAGCCAAATAGAGGCTTTTTCAGTTGTGGTCTGAGGTCCATGTGCTGAACTCTGGGAAGTTACCATAAAGGAAAATGCATTAGTGCTTTATATGTTAATTATATTGAGAATCTTCCTGGTTTTGATCCAATCCTTACACCCACTCTAAGAGTAGGGGCAGCTGGACCAAAACAGACAAGAACCAGGTTGTTCAGGAATATTACTTCTGCTTATCAGATCTTCAAGTAGACAGAGAGATGTGCTTCAATAGAGCACTTTGTAAATACAGAAAAATAGCTATGTCTATGTGTATAAATAATCCTTCTGTTTTGAAGTGGGAAAGCCAGTAGTTTTTTAACTTCTTGCAATGCTTAGTTCCTTTTGCAGTTCTTAGTTCCTTTTTCAACTTAAAAAAGCTCAAGGAATTTTCTTTACAAAAAATGAAAGAGAAATCAGGAATTTTGTTTATTGTTAAAAATCTGCTGTTTTCTTGAAATTATCTTGTTAGGGCAGAGAAGAAAGTTTCCAGCCTTCAGAGGAAAATCCTGTGCTCTACAGTGTCTCCAGAACCCAGCTTTTCAGAAGGAGCATTGGGCATTTAAGATCTCACTCCACTTTTTGAGTAGGCTTCTAAATCAGTTTCAAAATACTTAAGGCATAAGCTGTGTTATATTCACCTGGAACCAAAACACTCATTCATTTCAGAGAGCACTCAAAGATATTAACTCATATTAGCTTCAGATGTTTCCATTAATGACCTCTGACTGTAAGGATTTGCATAATAAAATCTATCGGAATCTAGGTCATCCTTGACTCAGAGGCCTTTAATCCTTTAGACCCCACCAATCCCTGGAAAACCCTAATACAAAGAATCAGTCGATATTAATAAGATTAGGAAGATCTTTCAGGAAAAATTCACAATAGGAATCTGATTCCAAAACCTCCTAGGTTATGTGCTACAACTAACAGCACCTGAAATAAATTGCTACCAAGCCCCACTTGTGAATGTCACAGCAACAAAAACACCAACTCCATCTCATTGCAACACCACAGTCAGAACAGCTGTTAATCAGAAAACAGAAATCACATCCTGGTTGTCACTGCTCAGGAAAATCAGTCCCTCTTAGGGCCTGATGTTTCATTCCAATGCAAGTATTTGCTAGATTAAAAAAAATCCTGACTATTAAAGCCCCAAATCACTGGATACCTTGTGCATTTCCAGTCCGTGCTGTGACCTACTCTAAGCTAGATAGCTTAGACCAAAGAAACTGTTCCCATTGAAATCTGACATATTGCACAGCACAATTTTATTTCATATTTGCAGAAATTGACTTCTCTTTTTCTTAGCATGAACAAAATTTGTGAGTACTTGTCCCATTCCCACACATACTTCAAACTATTACTAAGGTACCGCTTGTTCCCATACAGGGGGGGTATGTAGATACATGCAGATATTCCAAATATAGAGGCAGTATTTCCACATTCACCTGTGGTTACTTTCACTAAGTTTGCCAGTCATGCATGTGTCCAGAAAAGGAGGTAATCTCTGCATTATGTTACTTAACAGGTACTAAACAAAAAATACAGAATCCTAGAAAACAATACAGAAGTACCACAAAAGTAAGTTTTGTTCTTCCTTCAACTGATCTATGCTTTGGTATGATTAACTGGATATGGAGAACCCAATGCACTAGTGGTAGCACCTGCATTCAGTCTATCAGAGATCTGACTCATACAAACTACATGTAAAAATGTCATAGTTGTTAGCTATGAGAAGTTTCAGGTAAATACCTATCCCTAAGACATTAATGCCGAAGGTCCACAGTGGCTCCACAATTGAAGCTTTATTTATCAAGGCTTTACACAAAAAAAAAAAATTCTCTGATTATTAGAACAGTGGGAAAGAAGAATGACACCCCTCCTTTCTTTTGGGGTAGCATCTAGTGCCCTCATGCATTTTGACAACAACTTTTCCATCTTTCTTGGATATGAAACAGAGGCAGTTTCCCTCCATCCAAGAGACAATACAGCTCTTTATTCCCAGATACTTCATGTGATGAAATACCCTTCATTTTGCTCAAGTACTTAGTGAGACCACTTAACTTGAGGTCTGAAGGACACCTGTGCCTGTTACCTAACATTAATGCTTTTCACTTAGAAAAAGGAACCACTTTAAACAAAATCTAAAACCTAAAGAGATTGCTAAGAATTTTTTGTCTGCATGATTGGAATAACTATTACACACCCAATGCTTATATGCTGCTATTTGTAAATGACAGCGATGAGTTATATGCCCCTCAAAAGCAGTTTAAAAGCACTGAGTTATGGGAGCAGTGCAAAGAACCAGTTCAATCCAGGAGATTTACTGTTGTACAGCATTTTTGCTAGTCTTCAAAACAAGGATATTAGTGGAAACAAGCAACTTCCCAGGGTGTATGTTCTACCCCTTTACCATGTCCGAGAAGCATCGTGTATTGCAGGGCAGGCCCCAAAAGGATGCTCATGACAACTCAGGAAGAGAACATTCATCACGGCAATGAAGACTAGAGCAGAATGCAGAAGAATTCAGTGACATGCAGGGACACTGCTGCCACTCCATGAATTGCAATCTGAGTGTTCAGAAAACCAAGAGCAGGCTGAAAAAACCTCCTCAAAACACACAAGCAGAACTTCTCCAGAGAGAGATACCCATCAACCCTATTTCCCTCTGCTATTATGCGAGGCTTATACAAACCTATTCTATGGCAATAATATTTAGCTTTGTCATTATATGCACTAGGAAGCCACACAGATCCCAACTTAGGTTAATTTATGGCAGAACTTCAGTCTGCACTTGTGTTAAGGCATCTGTTCAAATGCTGTTGTGCATCCAGCTTGACTGCACAGCCTTTAATAAATTGTCCCCACACCAACATGGTGGCGAAGATAAAACTTCCCAGCAGAATAACCTTCATCAACAGGTATTTATTCACACTTACAGTGAATCCAGTCCTGTTTCAGTTGAAAGAACTGAGGGTTGCTGTAAATTGGAAGCACATTTCAGCAAGATTGTCTGAAGTCACATTCAAGCTCTCAAGAAAACATCAACAGAAATACAGAAAACAAGGTCTGTAATGATGAGCTGCAAAGTGACCTCATGCCACCAGTGAAGTGTCACATAATGGCAGCACACCTAATAAAAGGTGACAGGGTTGGATATGACCAGACACTTCATATGAAATGTCACGACTTCCACAGTAAGACAAAACTCATGAGACTCCCTGCTGCAAGACCTAATGTTGTCAGATACCACCAAAGGGGTTGGGAAGAAACGACAAGTAGAAAGGGAACATTCTGTGAAAAAACCCATCTGATCTCTCCCTAACCTCTTTCTTGCTTTTTCCCTTTTCTTTGCCAATTTCTTGACATTTATCTTTGGTTGGGCTGCATCTGGTGCTTCTGTATGCTCAGGCTTTTTAATTAGTAACCTTGCCTATGGCAAAAGGATTTGCACTGCCTAAACATCTGATGCTTTTTCCAAGTCCTGCATGGACCAGATTGATACAGCACAAAATAATCTCCTCTCAAGGGAAACATGATTTGGGTAGCTAGGCTTACATCAGGGAGTGTGTAGATCCCCAGTCCAAGGTCATGTAAATGTAATTCAGGGACTACATGATCTAGAAGAGAAAATTGATTTATAACTGAAGAATAAAATATATATGTTCTATGCTTCTTCTGCCACCATCATGAATTGTAAAAACATGTTCCTCTTCTAGTATAATTTCAATATGTTATTTGTAATTAGGAATCTGGTTGTAATTAACTTCAGTAACTGTAATAATCAAATTCTGCACTTGATCATACTGGCTTGGAAAAGTTCTTCCTGCATTGGAAGACTTACTCAGTTTTACAGCAGTGTGATACAGTACAATTTGGTGCAGGGGAAGCTTCCCACACTACAAATGCAGCAATCTACTAAAATAAATGCAGGTACCCTTACATTCTCCTGTATATTGTTCATTGGTTCTAAACATCACTTCTCAAATGGAAGCTGCAGCACGTCTTCCCTCTGTGCTTTTTCCAGTGACTGGCTGTATCTGTCACTCACAGTCGTACCCTGATCTGCTCCTTTGAGCCTTTTGTGTACCTTTGTGTACTATGCCCTGGGAATCACAGAAATAAATAATTTGTGACAATTCTGAATCATTCTGAAACTTGCTAAGGACTGAGAAAACTGCATGACTTTTCATTAACCAGTCTTGTTGGATCCATTGACTTGAGCCACTCCACTGACACCATTTTCAATAGTTAAATAGACTCCAGTGCATAGATGTACTTCAGGTGAAAGACAAAACGTGTCTTTTGAGTGATGAGTGAATTACAGGAGTGTACCTGTATGGCTTTGATGAAGATTTACTCAGTACACAAATTATTGCAGACTGCCCACTCTGTTGCCTTTGTACTGAAGCCCACACACTGGAACTGGGAGAAGCTCATCTTCTTCAGCTTCAGGAAATCAGAACGGGCAGAAATGTGTCTAATAAAAGAATGCTTTATGAAAGTTGGCACATCCTATTTAAAGATGCTCATAAAACTCCCTTTAACTGCAGCACAAACAACTGTTATCTGGAGAGTGAGGCATACAGGCTGGAGACCCATTTCCACAACACAACATGCAAGGGCCTCGAAAGCCAAGGAAAATATCTGAGTGGAGCCATTGGTCTGTAAAAATGCTGGTGAATGGCCTGAAAAATGTGGATAACAAAGTATGAACTTAAATGAAGTCTACAGGAATCCTTTGGCTAGCACATAGTGGAAGAACAGAAAGAACTTCTCTTCCATGCTCAAGTTTGACTTCCTGACACTTGGTTTATGTGGCTGCATTTACAAGAGTTTAATTCTCATTACTTTGATTCTGTCTCTTTTACCAATCTTTTGCCATCACAGATGGCAGAATTTTATTCACTAGTGGTCTGGCTGTGCTTCAAACTCCCCTGTTCGAGAGCGGGATGTGCTGCCAGAATACCACAGCTCTTTTCTTTCCCAGCTACTTAATCCTTCATGAAAAAACTTGTTTCTGGGCAACAAATGGACGGGAAAGAAGGGCACCCTGTACCACCCCAGCTGGTTCCTCAGTCCTAGATCTTTGACAGCTTTACAGACAAGATTTAGCTCTGCAAAAAAGCATCACCAAAGTTAACAACTGGTGAATGTTAGCATGTTGGTCCAGGCCACAGTCTACCCTCTGGAGCTGGAGGGAGATTTGCTTTTATTTTGCTGCTTCATGGTAATTGAGTGCTGATAACCCAGAGTGCACTTTGATATAGCTCACACAAAAATAACACTTTTTATACCAGCAGAGCCCTCTCCACAGCTACAATTATCAGAATGATAAGCTGACAGGTGATCTGCCCTCTCCAAGGAATCTGCCACCCAGGCAAGGAACGGCACACTCGTTACTGTATGGGCACCTCTGGCAGTTCACTTCTACCACATTCTCTAATTTCTGCCTGCAAATTCACCTCTGATGGGAGTAGGAGAATATTTAGGAACTGAGTACTTCTTAAAACAGCAAACAAAACAGTATCTACTTAGAATCACAGAATCATTAAAGTTGAAAAATACCTTTAAGATCACTAAGTCCAACAATCCATCTAGCACCACCACTGCACAGATACAGCTCCCAGCAAAAATCATGGTCATACTAATAGGAAGCATAAGTCTAAGGTTTGATCTTTCATAGCCCTGCTGTGAGAGGAGGGGCAGATATTTTCAAAGGTTGATTTTGCATGCTGTTGTGCATCTATCTCAGCTGTTAATATTATCCCAGTGAAGGACTAAATTTCCAGCTTTTGAACAAGACACATAGTGCTTCATTCTAACACTGAAAATTCTAGGGTGTGAATTGGCCACTCAGTGAATATTTTATGTGCAGTGAGCCAGTTTGGGTCATTTTAATGTT
>VXAX01005820.1:260673-282008 GCA_013399835.1 Leptocoma aspasia | reverse complement strand
TTTTTTTTTTTTAAATCTGGACATAATATGAAAAAAGGAACAAAAGTGCTGTCCGGGACAGGAGCAGTGTGTAAGACAAACACATGTTCAGAGAATAAGACATTTTCAGAACTTCCAGAAGTTGCCAGCAAGTGGAGTTGCTAAACTGAATATCCCCTGCATCACAAATCTTTATTATCTTTATTATCTAGTGGGCGATTGCTCTGGAAAGTCAATATTAGCAGTAAAAGTCAAACAACAAATTTTCAAGTTCAGTAACATTAACTTTGATTCCTGTGTCAATTCACAGTGAGTGACAGGATTACAGGATATATCCCAGAACCACTGTCATGTTTGCTCCATAATCAACTTCTATATATTCTGTCAGCTCTTCTGATGGGAGTCAACAGCAGCTGACCTCAGTCTCGTGAGCTTTCTGCTCCCTGTGTCCCAGCAGCTCTGCCTCAAAGTGAAGAACAAGCCCTGTCAGAATTAGTGATCTACACTGAAATAATCTCATAATCACAATATTCAACTCAAGCAGAGAAAATTTAATTTCACAGGTCTTGGTTATCAAGTGGAATTAAGTTAGCAGTGCCTGCAATAAAACACTGTTACCATTCCTGTCTGATAGGGCAGACCCACTCCATTATCCAGCTGAGTAACCCCACTGATGTCTGTGGGGTGACCAAGGTGACCTGCTGACCACAAATAATATAGGTTATAATACAGGAGGCTGTGTGACACTTAATGGTCCAGGACTTAGCTCTCACTTTCTCATGGCCTTATCAGACAAGATTTTCAGAGTGAAACTTTCCATACCAGGTGTCTGCCTAAGGCTGAACTGGATGAATTTTGAGGTGAAAGGGCCAGAATGAGAGAAAGGGACAAAAAAGGTACTTTGCCTGTGTTAGTTTTATTTCTGTTCAAATGAGATGCTCCAGACCCTCCATGCTTTTAAGCAAGGGTTTGAAATCTTGCAGGGCTTAGCCTTGATGTCAAAAATACACATTATGTCATTCATGTGAACATTTTCCCAAATTTGGTCACTCAGAAGACCTTTGCCAAGTTCCAGTTTGCACATGTTCATAGTAACCTGTGCAAAAGGAATCTGGCAGTTCCTTTTTCTCAACATTAAATATTTTCTGAGCATACTGATCCCCCATTCTGTGGGCCAGGTAGGCATGGCAGGTTCCACATAGAAGTGCCTGCACTGAGCACCTCGTCCCCCTGCTCTTCTGACCCATTAAAGAACAACAAAGCACAGGGCACATGAAAACACAAGTCTCTGCCTCTGTTTTTTTCATGCTGGACTCCACACAGAACTGGTAATCTGAGGCCCATTGAGAAATAAGAAAACTAGAGGTGGTAAGACATGCTTTTCATGCTACAAAGAACTATGAAACAATTGCAGAACTGTTTTACAGTTTAGTTAAGGCCCATATACTATAAATGGATCTAAATTCAGTGAAGTTCCTTCTCGTTCTTAAGTTAGCAACTGCATCATCAGCCAATACAACAAGTAACACAACCTAAGTCATCACAACCATCAACACAACGACAGTTAAGTTAGCTATGCAAGAGGATTTAAAATTTTTTGATGCTATAGAAGCACTCTTTTCTGTCTGCATTTTAATACTTGGAAATGTAAATTACACTGCAGAACCTTAAGTACAAAACTGTGAGACAGTAAAATATTAAGATTCAGACAATGAACTGCAAGATGTTTTTCTTTTTTCCTTGAGGATTTTGAGTCTTCAGGGTGTGATTTTATGACATCTGCAACCTCTCCTCCAGGAAGCTCAAAAAATATTCTCTTTTAAACAAAATCAAATGCCAGCCAAGAATCCTCTATCATCATTTGATCCTAAAGCTAAAAGTTCAGAGAAAAACATCAACTATCATGAGCTTTGCGATAAAGGTGCAAGATCCGACAATCCTGACAATAATTGAGTCAGATTTGAAGAAAGAACCTAAATTCAATTACACTTAATCCTGAGAGGAATTATTCAGGTATGAGTCTGTTGAATGCATTTATGCCACTGATAATAATTTATAACTTTACCCTGCCATACAGATAATTGGATTTGATTCCCACGGTACCAGGTTTCTGCTCACACCATCAGAAATGCCTTGGTCCAAAAGGGTATGAAAATATTGACTACAAACTAGAAAAGCATAATGAAAGGTATAGGACAGTGGGACACAAACAATCTTTTCTACAGGCATGGCAATAGGACACCTACATTACTCAAGAGTTATGCCACCATCAATCACTTACAGGACTGCTTCCAATTTATGCCTCTAAAGTGTTATCACCACACCAAAAAGTTATTGTGTCAGCCTATTGTATGTATTGATCAATAAGGTCACTTAAAAAACCCATCAAAATTATTGTTATGCTTAATTGACTGTGTTTTTGATATTCCTCCAACTGTATGAGTCAGTGTTTAGCAGAAGGGATCTTCTTTAATGCTTCTGCATGAAATAAGCAGTGATTCAAGTGTACCGTAGTATAAAAAAGCCACTCTGAACCTACATTACCCATGGGGATATCTACATCTAAATGACTCCCTAATTCAACACTACCTATTGTCCTGAAGAAAATGCAGAAAGACTGACTACAAAAGGAAACATTTCTTTGACAAGAGAAAAAAGTAGGAGCAGTTAGAAGTTTCTCAGGTGGTGAGAATCTGAGCAGTTGCATGTGGAGATGAAGAGGTGGGCAGAGTACAGGTGAAGGAGTGAGAAGTTCACAGTCAATGAACTCATCCACACCTGGGAATTACCACATCAGGAGCACAATTCACCTGTGCTAGGGAAATTGTCAGAAGAAACATATTCATTGCAGGAAGATCTTTAGAATATTTCCAAAAAAAAAAGTGTCAGTAAGACCAATTCTTTCTATTTAATTTACCCTTTCACCAGTTGTGTCTCAATAGATTAATGCAACATGAAATAATGAGAATTTGTGAAGCTTAGATGAAAAATGCATCTAGGCCATAGTTTCCCTCATCAGGACCAAAAAATTATGAAAGGAACTTTTTTTCATTTCCAAGGACATAAGAGAAAAAGCTGTTTATGGTTTAAGGAACAGTTTTAAGAACTACAAAGGATGAAATTAATAATGATGGGTATTATGAAGTGATAACGTTTTCTAGAATAATGCAAAATATGTCAGGTGTTAAACAGGTTAATATGGCAATCAAACTGCTTTCTCCTCACTCCAAGACACTCCCGGGTGATGGGTTTGGATGGTCACAGCAAGTCCAGCCTCAGGCCCAGCATGGCAGGTAGGAGGGCGAGGGAGGCCTGAATGAGCACCAGGACTGGAATGGCTCCTGGTAAACACCAGGGATGCACCTCAGATCTCCCACTATTTTACTGCTGCTGCAGCAAAAGGATTCTTTGCCTTGAATCTGCTGCGATTTAAATTGATCTGTTATTATTTAAATTTACCTGTTTTATTGTCCATATTGAAGAATGACAATTACATTGGTTAATTTGCCATTTTACAATACACAAGAAGGGCCAAGCAAGGCCAAGCAATGACTCATTTCTACCTAAGCCAATCTATTTATAGTATAAAAAGGCAAATACAGATACAAAAACGTGCTAAGGCTCTCCTGTTGTAATGCTTTGCCCTTTGCACCAATTCCCCCCGGCAGTCTTTTGTTATTTCACTGTGTCTGTGGGGATTCCCACAGCTGGCAGACAAACACTAAAACCGCAGCAACTTCCTCACTTAATAGTTTTGGCAAAACTATTAAGTTTTGCCAAAGTTTTCCCCAAGATACTGAGTTGTGTGGGTTTCACCAGTGCAGAAACATGTCACTGAAGGAGCCCCAGGCGGTGGCACACAGTGAAAACCACTGAACCTACAGAAAATCAGTGTTTGGCCACTACAGGAGTGAATAACACAGGGGTAAGTAAAAGAAAACTTCCCCTTGCAGAGCTCCTGGGCAACAGCAGACTTTGGGGAACTCTTGGAGACTGAAGAACTTTATCAACCCAACCCAATGGCTGTCATTCATTATGACGGACATGGATTCCTGTGTCCACCCTGACTTTGCTGTTGTCCCAGCAATGCTACAGCTCCCTTGACTGTCCCTCTGGAGAACAAGTCACAGAATCATGGAATAGTGTGGTTGAAAGGGACTTTTATAGGAGAGAGGCATCCAGAGTCTGTCCACTCTGGATCTCCTTAAAAATGAAATGAATTAATTACTGAACTTTCCAAAAAAAATCACAGAACCATTCTGTGTCACAGGAAAACATTGATGAGGCAAATACTTAGCATTTACTCTTAACATCTAGAGAACAGCATTGATGCTAGCACGGAAGACTGGTTTTTAAAAATATTAATTTTTTATACATCTGCATTTTTATTCACCAAAACAGAGCTCATTAAAACCAGGTGTGTAGAGCAGGCAAACTCCCTTCTTGTTGAAGAAGAACAGGAGTGTAATGCACTGCAATTCCAATCCCTTCATACAGGGAGGCTTTATTTCCCAAAGCCAAATTAGGCTACACAATACCAGTAACTATCTTTTTTTTTACTAGTCATCACCTGCATAGGTGAATCAAGGTTAATCACAGCAGGAAACTGTTATGAAATAATTTTTACAGAGGAAATAACCAATTAAGTTTCCCCAGTGGCAAACCAGCGTAGCTGCAAGTGTTTGAGCAACTCTGGGAACAACAGCATAATCTGCAAGCTGAAAGTTAACTATATTTTAGTATATTGCAGAAGCAGGATGTAAAAGAAAAACCCTCATGTGCCAACAGCTATAATGTACATGCTGTAAAGTCCATCATCCATACACATATAAATAAATGTATGCATGCACCTTCTACTTCAGGGGCTCCCCAACACACTGAAGCCTGATATATGCAACTTGTTTGTAACATGTAAATTGACAAGCAGAGGCAAAACTTTCAGCTTCTCAGAGTATCTTCCTGATAAAGTGTGCTTTCACAAACAGATGCTGCAGAGCATGAAAACCACCATCCTGACTAATTCCATCTCTCTCAGCAGAAACCCTGTCTTTAAAAGTCACTCACCACCGAATGCCTCTTGGACTGCAGAAAATGTGAAGTATGCTTTAATTACATCCCCAGTGGCCTCCCATTTGATGTCCTGTCCACTGTATCTCCTCTGGCAAGTCAGTCTTATCTCTGGATATTTTTCAATTACACTAAACAGCATTTATTCAGGTCCTCACTGATTCAGTGTATCAGTATGTGGCTATTTTTTCTTTAACAGTTGTTTTGAAAAGTCAAGTCTGCCTCATTAAACAGTGTAAGATTTCTAGTAACACACAGTGATATTGGCTACATTAATTAACAGTATGTTTAAATGGAATCCTCAGAGGATCATACTGCTGGCATGTTTATACTTAAAGTGTTAATATCAACTTGTGTTCTTACAAGAGAATTCTTGCTTCCTAGCAATACATTCAAGTTACAATTAAGCACCACTCGATATGGTGTCACTGTATTTTAGTGTACTGTAACATTCATATGATTCATTCACATTTTATTTCCTCCTTACAACAGTCACTCACATGCATGAAATGAACTGGATAATATCTGCCCTGTGTGGGGAAAATGCCTTTTCTCTGTTATCTGAGTTTTCAGAGACAGCCTCTTGCAGCACTCTACAATACACAGCAAAATTCCCTCATGCACATCTTACCTCTTTGGTGTGGGTATGGAAGGAGACTGACATGTCCAAGAGAAGTTTCCTCTGTTCCACCCTCCGGACAAAGTCCTGAATCCGAACTTCCAGATGCCGAGCTGCTTTATAGATCTCTTCAGGGTCACATTCCCCAGTCTGAGCCAACTGCTCTGCAGCCTCCAAGAGCTTGTCTGCATTGGTGTATGTATTCTACCAGCAAACAAAGCAAGAAACACAGTATGAGTAATACAGCTGTGGCAAGTAAACCCCTCAAAGAGGCTGTTTATCCTTAAGGCACGAAAGCGAGTGATTACCAGAGTTTTAAAACAATAGCAATATTTCCTAGTGGCATTGCCATCTGTGAAAGGAGAATGTATAAAGCCACATAGACTAATGCCTGAGTACACATGAAATTATTTCTTATTTGAAACACACCACCCCAACCCAATCCTGCCAGGCACAGCAACAGGACTTCCCACTTGTTTATTTCCAAGTTCCCTGCAATTTCTCAAAGATAATGGCATGAAGCAAGTGGGACTCACCAGCTCAGAAGGCTACAGTGCCTCACGTGACACTCAGCCACCAGCTCGCTGCCATGGCCTCCCAACTGCTCTCACATTACAGCATGTAATCATGTTAGCCAGAGATGTCTCAGCCCCAAGAAATATTTGCCTTTCCCTGGCTTTTGTGAGATAGACCATGTCTTCAAGCTCCTTCTATGGTTTTATCTTCTTGTCTACTCTTCTGCATCATATTTCTAGATGGAGTGAGTCCATGTGATTTGCTTGCAGCTGCCAGTATGTAATGTTTATTTTCAGTTTGCCCAGGGCACCTACCTGCCCTGCATTACACAAGAATTTGAACACTGCACTATCCTGAATAGATTTACCCCACAGCCATGGCCTTTATGATATGAGGGGTAGGACTCCTACTTTACAGAGAGGGAACTGAAGAACCTAGAAGCAAATTAATGTACCCAAGACATGCCAGACTGTCAAGTAAGAGAAAGGAACTCCATCCAACTTACCTCAGATTTCAAGCTACCTGCCCATCCTTTCTCTCTCTTTTTCACATCTCTGGAAAACACCACTCAACTAATACACCAGAGAGTCTCATGAGTAACAGGAGAAGTGGAAAGTGAGTGCAGCCATCTTCTCCAGAACCATTGAGCTATGCCTTAGTCAGCTATGATTAGCAACCTAAACAGAGCCAGCCCTTGCTGTCATATAAAAGCTTTCTTCACTCAAGATGAGGCCAACAGCTCCTTTGGTATTCAACACTTAAAAAAATAAGGAGAGACAAAGATATCACTTTAAGGGTGTTTCCATTACTGGACTAGATCTTTGGAACTGCTTGGCATTGGCTTCTCTTGGCTGAGACTGCTCCGCTGGGAATTTTAACCTCTGCTCCAACAGTAGAATTGTAGCACCTTCCTTGTCAAAATCCTCCTCAGTTTAAAAATGCATTAACTTGATGCATATACACAAAATACCTCTGAACACTGAGGACATACACGTACTTCTGAGCATCATATGAACAATGTCAAAAAATAAAAGCCATGGATCAAGCCATGTTGTTCCTACTTAGGTAATATGCTGCTGTAATCAACAGTTGTTGTTTGAGAAAATGTTCAATACAGAGATGGAGCACTGACCTCCAAATGTTTAATGGGGGAAAATATTTCCAGTTATAGAAAAGCAAAAAGAAAACATCTCCTTCACTGTTCATTTTCCCAGTTTCTGAGGGCTGACTATAAATATCCAGTATTTGCATTTCTCCTTTTGGACTGTGAAGAACATATTTGAGACAGTTTTGTTACCAATAGTAAATTTTTATTCCCTCACTTTCAGGCTACTGCTATAATGGTTAGGCTGTTAACAGCAGCAAAATTTTATGTTTTAATAATCATTTTTTGGAAACCTCTTTAGCTGAGAGTTTGTAAAAAATGTTCCATTTAATGTGATCTGAATTAGGGTCCAGTTTCACTTAACAATATCCTTTCTGAATGATCCTCTTCCAATAGTATTTGGAGCAGATGCCAAAGCTAGCACAATTTTTCAGCCTAGTCCACTCCAGTGCTTTTCACACATTACCACTACAACAGCTCACACACCAGTCCAGATCCCTGGGCAGAAGACTGTTCCTCCTTTTATACGTATTATTTAGTGTACTTGTAAATGCCTTCCCTTTCTCCTTGTGGCACATATTTGGGACACAGAACAGTTTTGTTGAAATACAGTATGGACACATTTGCTGCATTTGTTCCTAAGACATTTAGGTCCATCTCTGCTGAAAGCCATAGAGTTTACTGACTCCAACATGTGCTATGTTGAGTTACCTGAGGATGAGGCAAGTTCACTGATACAATGACCAGATGTAAATACACTGGTGAAAAGGATGTAGGCTGGACCCTAGACTTTAGGAGAGAAAGAACGCAGACTGGCCTCAGCAGAGGCTCTGGCCTCACTGCACAGACAAAAAAAGATGTAGCAGCCTCTCTGCATTGCACAAGGTTCCCTAAAGCAAAGGGGATTTTCTGCAGGGAAGCTGACTGGGTGTGGAAGGAGGCACACTCAGTGTTTACCCTGGGCTGTGACAGGCACTGTCAGCATCCAGGGATGCTTCCCTGAAGAATGCATACCTAATTTTGGATGTGTTTGCATAAATGTGTCATGCACAAAAGGCTTGAACACAGCACATTTTGAGTATGGAGACATTTTTTTTTCACCTCTTTTTCTATCTTTGTCCACTGAGGTCACAGATAAGCTTCTGGATTTTAAAAACAGGTGCAGTGTATGATAAGAAAAAACAACTAATGGTTACATTCCTGCCATCTAGAATGAAGGCCTGGTGCTGAGAGATTTCCAGCTCACTGCTGCAGATTTAAGAGATTTAGATACATTTCAGATAAGCAGCCACATTTGGGAGTTACCCACCCTCTCCTTGAACTCCTGAGCTTGGTGTGCTCATGAAAGGACTGTCCTCCCTCATCGAGATGTACACACAGCACAGGCCAAATAAGCCAGAGGTTACTTATTTGCTGAGGGCTTGCTCTACTTCTGTTTGTTTGCTTAAAGTGCACATAAATCATACCCGATGTTGTTACACATATCAAATATTTTCATGTACATCTATTTCTCTACAAGCACTGAACCAAAGCACTGTTGAACCTGAGAGCTTCATCCTGGTTGGTGCTATAATGCTGCACTGCTTCCCTGCTCCCTACATTTTCATCCTGAGCTTGCTCTCTTGTTAGTAAGCTCTTTGGGATACAGACCCTTATTTTATTTGTTTGAAGCTCTTTATACTTTTTTGGTGTGACATAACCCTGGATCAGGCAGGGTGAGAATCCAAGTGAGAATTAAGTTCTACAATGAAGAAAAGCATGAAAAGCCTCCTTGTCCCACCATCCCCATCCAGAAGAGGTTAGCTCAGATTCCCAGCCCTTCTGAGATCTGGCAGGAGCACAGATCTGGCACATGAGCAAACTGGCATCACAATTCCAAACTTTGGAAGAAGGTAAGATCTAATGCAACTGCAGAAGCAAATTTTTACTACTAGAAGGACAATCATGGCTATCCCCTTTTCTGAAAATCCATGAAGGTTTTCTGTAGTATCCTGAAGAAGGTGACAACAAAAATGACTAATCCCTACAGAAGGGAGATCCCATGAAGAATCTCTCCTCTTTATCTGTGGAGATTAGTTTCTCACAAACAATAATAGGACAAGTTATTCAGAAAAAAAATAATCCATGAGTTATAAAATGATATGATTTCTGAAATTTTAGGGTTGTGTGGCTTTTTTTCTTAATATTGTATTAACCGGTAAGAGAACTGTCATGTGCAAGCCCTTGAAATTCTCAGTGAACTGCTAACTGGAATTCCACACTTCTGCACCATTTCATGCACAAAACCACCTTCCACCTTATATCTCTTAATAATCTCTGTAGACTAATCTTTGCATAATGGTCTATTTCAATCATGAAACCTGCAAACACAAGGAAATATCTATCTATCTATCTATCTATCTATCTATCTATCTATCTATCTATCTATCTATCTATCTATATCTATATATCTTTGTGAACTTCCTCACATTTTTAATGTATCAATCAATTTAGCACAGCACTTTGGTTTTGGCCCATGTGCTTTTAGAGAAAGTTATTCCATGTAGTTTTTATCTACTGCTAGGAACTGCACATGTAAGTAGTTTATTGCTGTATGTTTGTAGGCTGATTACATTGAAAATAGCTGTGTCTAGTGATAGTCCAGGGCAGAGTTCATGTCCTTAATCTGGACAGCTTTTTTCCAGAACAGTCTGCCCCTGCACACTATTTTACAGCTGTTTATTTTATTTGAGGGATTTTCATGGTAACTATCTCCAAGTTCTCCAAAATGTAGTGAGCCATTCCCATCAGCCAGAAAAAGATGTTTGTTGTAAACATCAGGAGAAACATGGGCAGGGGGAACTGGGCAGGTGATCAGATACATGATCACATTAAACACAAACTATATACCCCAGACTTCACTTCCCAAGTAGATGTTGAGATAAGGAGAATGAGGTAGCACAGTGTGTATTGACCAAGTTCTGGGGCTGTGCAAGGCAGTTCCAGGCAAAGGTTCTTGTATTGATTCAGAGAGTTTTGTCACCTGGGTTTTACCATGAAAAAGGCATGGAAGAGAAGGCATCTCTGGAGGCCAGAAGTACCAACTAGAGAGAGAAAGAGGACTAGCTTATATCTGCTATTCTTGACTAAAGACGAGTGATGTGAATCCCTTATTATGCCTGCAGGCTGCAGTTTAGGAGACTTATTAGGCTTTCTCTGATGTGATATCTCCTTTATGTTCTTTAGAGCTGTGACTCTTCAGTACCAAAGATGAAATGTCTGTATCAGCACTCCTGCTGGGAAGTTGGGACGTTGAGACAAAGTTCAAAGCCTGATCCATCTCTTACTGAAAACAGTAAAAATGATTTTACTGAACTCAGGGAGAACTGGGTCAGCCTTCTAACCATCTCCCCAAGATCACAGGAGAGAAAAAATGGCAAAGGGCTAAAAATAGAACTCTGGAGGACTGGTACCTTTCTGTGCATAGACAGCGAGTAGAACTCCTGCCCAAAGAAACTACAGCACGATTCACTTTGGCAAAACTATAATTACAGAGCTGATTCTGCAGTTCTTGTCAAGCCTTATAAACTATTGTTATCCTTAATTATAAAGCTCAATTACTGCTATCAGATTTTTTGCTCAAGCTACTTCATTAAAATTAGCTGCAGTATTTGTTGAGGTTAAGTGATGTCACAGTCAGGCCTTTCTGAAGATTTATATCTTTAGTAACTTGATATTCTAAAGCTAAAATAAGTGACCACAATGAAACATTTCTTTGATAAATAAATCTGGGGTTAAGGAAGCATCCATCTTTGTCAAAATTCCTCCTCCCTTAAGAAGGGCAAAGGCTAAGTGCATATGATGATCTAACATAAGTTGTCATTTTATTCCATTTGAATTGCACATAATCAAATCAAGACTTATATTCTTATTTGTGCTCTGTGGTTCTAATTCAAAACAGACTTACCAGGAATTACAGTTACAGAAGTTACAGGCAGAATATCTCTCTGAGGTAATGCAGCCCCTCACTGTGTCAGTACAAGATTGTTCCCCACTATACATGAGAATGGAAACTTCTTCAGACCTTTTTAAAAAATATCCAGGCTAATGAAATTTCCATCAGCACCTTCTTCTTCAGACTGTTCTTCCCTTAAATATGGCAATTCATCTTTAGTTTTTCTTGTCATAATTTCACCCCAGCTCTCCTTGCACTGATATCATGCTGATACTAATGACTACTTTACACCTCCAGTAATTCTATTATTTCAGTAAACTGTATAAAATATTATGTATAATATGTTGTATATATATGTTTTAAATACAAGTATATGGCATTTTTCAGTATTTATTAGATATGAAATATTCCCAGGAATGACAAGGTGGATACAACCCAGAATTCTCACTGACCATTCTGTGAAGAACCAGATATTTTTCTGTGTATTGTTACTTTTATTTATGATTTTCCCTCAGGGTTCACATACAAACCAAGATGAATTTATTATTTGAATTTAAAAGGGTGACACTTACACATTACATCAACTGCTGAAATGCCAGACAAATTGATTAAAAGCTACCTCATACCTTCAAACTAATAAATAAGCAAGATTGGAATTAATAGCTAGGAATACATTAGCTAAAAGAATTCCTCTTTGTGCTATTTCATATTGAGTGCTTACTTTATATTAAAAAAAAAAATTGTTGGCTATGGTGTATTTCATCCCACCAATTGTTCATCTCAATCAGTAGTGCACTCATACATCAAGTAGAAAACACTCCCATTACCACAATCATGCTAATTAACCCCAGTGTGATCACAACCATTATTCAATGAAATGCCAGTGAAATATATAGTGAAACAATGTTTTAAATTACATTTAAAATCACACCTCTCATCCAATATTAATAAGTATATGAAGACACATAGATGCATGTCTGTGTGCACATAGTATAAGCACACAAAGAACAAAAGCTTGCTTGGCAAAGATCTCCACTTCTCAGCCATCTTCAGTGTCATCCTGAGACCAAGAGAGGTGAACAGCTGGGAAAGCAAATTACATGTAGGCTCATTTTGTGCTTATAAGGACATTTCAGTTTTTATTTTCTGCCACCTCACTGATCTTCTGGTAAAAGCACATCCAAACAGAATATTAAAATAAGATGATGAAATACTGCTGTTCCAATATTTTATGGTCTTTACAAGGATCTATATGAATTAGGGAAGAGATCTGAAATTGATGATTATTGGCTAGGTTTTATTCTAGTGTTTTATTCTTGGTAATATACATGAAAATAGCTTTGTCCCTTCACTTTGCAAACATCCTTGTACAGGAACAGGAACAGGAACATGAAAGTGAGTAGCAGCAAGGAAAGAAAGACAATGAAGACAACAAAACAGTAGTTCTGGTGCCAAACACGAAACCAAACTCATACTGCTTGGTGTTATCCAGCACAGTGAGTGTACCACTGAAACAGAATTATCACTCCCCAATTTCATAATTGAGTAACTTGCAGAGTGTACAACTGAGAGCTGCTCAAGTGACTGTACGGTAACTGAGCCTTTGAAATGCAGCAAAAACAAGAAAAGCATTTTCTTTTGTGGAAATGACAAGGGAGCACAAGAAGGCAGATTGTCAGGAGTGAAATGCAGCTCATTTTGAAAGCTTCTTAAATGATTAATATCATCAAAACCCCCAGATGGTTCACAGCAAAGCTCCACAACTTCTTTATGACAGGCGCAAAAGGGAAGGCAGGTGGAGAAATAAACATGGAGCAGCTCCAAGGTGAGCAGCTATCCAGGAGGGCATGGTATTGTTTTCTGTCCCAAAAGCTCAGATCACATCTTTTCTGAGCCCTACAGACATGAGTGCAATCATGACAGCTTTATCAAGTCCAGTTGGTCTCTGGAATTGAAATAACTCCAGGCATTCTGAGTTTAATATCATACTCATGGTTTGAAGATTTCAAAGACACAGCAACAACAGAAATAAAAGGCTTTGGACTCTCAGCACCACTGGGAAAAGCCAGCACCAAGTACAACTGGCATCATGGTTGCCTTGAAAACAAAAGCAGAGATAAACTTGTGAGAATGTGAATTCTGTGCCTATATTTTTATAAAACCTACTTTAAATAAGGCAGCAAAGCATTTCCTCTCCATTTCCCCCACAACCACTACCCTGACTCAGCTATGGTCTCATTTCTATTAATGTGAAGATAGGTTATAACACCTTTCCTGAAGCCCATTTAGAGTGGCATGGGACTGTTCACAGAATGAGATAATGTTTAACGGAAGAAAATTTGGCAAATCTTTGACCCACATTCTCCTGATCTTTCAACTTAAGAAATCCTACACAACTGAATATTGAGACCACCAGTCTGGAGCACAACACAGTGCTGCATATACATCACGTAACAATCATTCTTTCTGTCTGGTAATACACGACAAAAATGCAACATAGGCTGCTGCAAAAAGGTAAGTGTACCACAAATGCATCACAGGACCTCCAGATTTGCAGCAAACTCTTTTTTTTGCCATATGTGAAAGGCCACCTCTGACAAGCAAATTGATTGTTGGCAGAAAAAATACAGAGAAAGATACGCCACATCATTTTAGCACGGTCAGTGCACTGCTGCTACCTGAGGAAGGATGCAGAGATTTAATTAAATTTTTGCTGCTGCTCCTTTGAAATACAGATTTCCTCCCTGACACCCTGCATTGCATCAGCTCCTGTGCCCCAGCTCAGGTGGGAGTGGTGCAGGAGATGCTCTCAGTGAGAGCACCACATCTTGTGGTGCCATGTCCTAGCACTGTCCTATTCCCTCGAGATTCAGAGGGAAGCAGGGAGCCCCTTGGTGCTCTCCTGGGTCCCTCCAATTTGCCCTGTTAAATTCGACTTGTAGCAAAGAATCACTTAAAAATTCATCACTCAAAAAAAAAATCAATTTCTTTCCAGAATAAATACCACACTTCAGTACATTGCCTACCAGAAATAAACACTCAATTAGAATAAAACACCAACACTTCTGTTCACAATTTGGGTATTTCCATTTGGCAAAAGGAGGTTTCTCAACAAACTCTGTCAACAGGAATGGTAACACATCACCTGCCCACCACTCAGATAACATCCACCCCATCTCCCTGCTCTCTGGACCTCAGATAATTGCATGGAGAATGCCTCTCTGCTATCTATAATAATAAAGCAGTCTCTCCCAGCTTCAATTAAAATTGAAGTAACTTTTTACTTCACCTCCTTGTTCTAGTTGAGCATCTTTAGGAGCAGGTCAGCAAATGGTCCCTTTGGATCCAGAATCTCTTCACTGTCAACATTAATTCATCTCTCTGTCATGGTTTACACATTGGAATTTGTTTCAAATGAGTAGAAACCATTCTCTGAATGTTATTAGATTCATAAACCAATTTTTCACCACCCTTACTTCCCTGACATGTGAACTGTCTGTATGGCTTACCCATCAAATTAGTTCTTCAGAGGTGCCACCAAAGCAGGATGGACTAAAGGCTTTGTCTTCCCTAAAACTTCAGAAGATTAAAATCTCCTGTAACACCTAGGAAAATGTATTGCATACTTATATTGAGGAAAAATGGAAGGAGGTTTCACTACCCTGGAAGTAACACATCATTTTATTTATTTTATACAGACTTATTCCTATAGTTTAGAAAAGTTCCAGACAGGAACTAACATTTTTCTTTTTGGCCAGAAAGCACTCATATGGGGTGCACTTTATAAATGTGTTCTACTGTGTGAATGAAATTCAATTCAGCTTATCCATAAGCAAAACAAAGATTTAGAAAGATATCATGGTTTTATTTCTGGCTCTTATTAGGGGGCCACACATGATCTGAGATAAATATATCTTAATAATGACTTACAGTGAGAGATCTGGTACAGAGGCGTTCCCACCAGAAATTTTCATGCTATAAAACGTACTGATTTTTGGCAAGTAGTGATCTCCATGAATATTGCAGGCATATGAGATACTGCCTCTATAGTCAAGATCTGCCATATTTTTTATTATTAAAAAATCCTGACAGCGTTCTAGTGTATTCTTTATTTAGTGTTGCTGAGTCTTTCCTTCTCCCTATCCAATCCCCTTCAAAAATCCCAAATCATCCCCAAAAGGGTAAGACTGGCCATGACATGAGACAAAAGCAAAGATCAGAGAAATTCTCTTTGAGTTGTCTTTTGATCTCTCTCTGCCTGCTGTCCCTGTGCCAAACCCCACCCTGGAGGCATGTCCAGCAGGTCCAAACAGCAGTCCCATTCCTCTCAGCATTCTCATCCCAAAATAATCTCCTTTTTTCACATCCCGATGTTAGCACACAAATCAGATTCTGCTCTGTGCTCTGAAATATCTTTTTTTTTTCTGTCCCACATTTACATGCGCCTATAAAAACCCTAAATTTGCAATGGTTAAATGACCTACTGACCCAATTCCCCATCCCAAGGGGGAGCACACTCGGGAGACATGACTGGCGTTTCAGCGTGGCTGCACAGCCCTGGCCGTGCTGTGGTGCTGCTTCTCTCCCTTTTGGTTTTCAGTGCATGACAGAGCAGTCAAACCTGAGCAGTGCCCATCACTCAGCGTGCACTGAGGGGCTGTGCTGTGGCACAGATAAAACTGTGAATCCTTTGGGAAGGGGCCAGGAACTGGGAGGAACAGCTCTCCACCCTGAGTCAGAAAAGGTTATTTTTTTCCAAAGGACAAATGGTGTGAATGCATTCCTAACTAGGTGGTATTTATTTGAGCCACTTTTTTTATGGGAACAAACACCTACCTCTGATTTTTAAGAGGTTTCAATTAGGTCTATTTTAAGCCTAAAACAAACCCAAGAAGACAACAGAAAGTAAGACTGAGATGGTACCAGACCCGTCCCCACTGTGGGGCACTGCAGGTTTCCAATCCTTCCTGCACTCAACTTCGATATGTGGGCATTGACAAATCCAAGATCTGGTAGTCAATATAAATCTTGGCCACTGGCAAAATACCCAGGAGCCAGAGTCCAAACCCCAGTTTTGGCTCTCAGCCATTTCTCCTCTCCAAGCAGAAACACCCTTCATTCCACCCAAGAGTGCACTTGCTTCAGCTGACACATTTAACATGAAGGCAGCACATCCCATTCCCTGATATTAATGAGTCACAACCACCCTTTTTATGCTGTGCACCTCTGAACTGAGCCTTGACATTGCTCCCGAGGAGGCAACAGCAGGCTCGGCTCATTGCTTGCTGCAAAGCTGTGATCTCACCGATGCCACCAGGACTCGCCTAAGCTGCACAGAAAAAAACAGCCCTGACAAAATCTCATGCATTGGAAAAACACCCTGATAAAAATGAGAGTTGTGTGTTAATAGGAGCCAGTGCTATTGTTCTGGAGCATGCAGTGGTTTCCATTCCATCAGCTGCATACTGAAACAGGCAGTCATGCTAAACTAACACATGCACATGTTCACTGACAGTTCAGAGACACCTCCTGTCTCAGTTCCTGACTTCTTGCAAATTCTGCAATTTCTTTCTCTCCACACAGGCTTCATTTCAAATGTAGAGGCATGAGAAGGCTAATTCTGCCTGCTTTTCTCATGTCAACCTTAAAATTTCTCTCCCCAGCCCAGCAAAGGAGGAGAGAGCTCTGTGTTTCTGCATGTGGTGGTGCTCTGAACCAGACACTAAACAAAGGTGCCTAAATGCCTCAAACCAGAAGCCATTTCCATAGTGACACAAAACAGGGCCTGCCTGGGACTCAGTTATGCTAAACCAGACCTCACAGACCACAGTTATGGAGGGCAATATTAATGGCTGGGTTACAAGCACTGAATCAACAAATGAATTATTTATATGCACATTAGGATTTTTGTCCCTATTCACACATGTAATTCCAAAAGTACTCGGTAAATCCACTGATGTTGCCCTATCTTTATACAGGGGAAATTGAGACCTGAACACTATCACAGGAAAATGAATTTTAAAAATGGGTTTATATGCAATAAAAAGATGGTTGAATATTTTCAATTCATATATAATCAGTATAAAACCTCTGCAATAGTTCCATTAAGCAAGCATAGTTTTTAGACAATTCAAACACCCGATGAGGGACTAAGAGAACATCCCCCATCTGGATAATTAGGGATCCACGACAGGGGAAGAAGAGAGGCACAATCACGCTGCCAAGCAGCTTTCTCTGCAGTGTAGAGCCATCAAATGGGATTCTCCACTCTTCAGAATAAGTTAATCATAAGCAATTTACCTGAAATTGGAAGTGTGAATTTGTTCTAAATCTTGTGCAGCAGAGTGATCAATGGAACTCAGTCTATTTCCAGAAAATTTGCACAATGATAACAAATACTTAAAATCTGTCCTTGAAAATTGCTTTGCTCTGGTACTGCATACAAATCCCTGATATTGGCTTAATCTACATTAAATTTCCTTTTTACCAGTGTCTGCAAAGCAGCATATTTGTGATTGGCAGCAATGTCATAACCAGTTGTGCCATTCTCCTAAAGCCACCCCTGGCTGGCCCGGAGGCAGCAGCACAGCCTGGGGCAGCTCCTTCTACTGCACTAGAACAGAATCATAAAGTAAAAATGCTGATACAATTCACAGTGTCACTCCTGTCCCCTTGAGCCTCCCTGTTATCAATAGCTACAAGAAATTGAAGAGTACCAGTCCACCATCATTACAAATGAGACTTGGACATTGCTGCAATTAATCTTCTGGAATCGATAAGGTACAGTTTGGTAACCCACTGACCTGCCAATAAGAAGAGCACAAAGAAAAATGACCAGAAAGTTTTAAAAGCCTTTAGATGATGATGGTTTTCATCAACACAGACAGGTCAGTCAAAACAGCAGTGGCTTTTTTAAGTGGGTATATTTCACAGAAATTGCCAGAGGCAAGTACCTTTTGTTTCACTTCTAGGTTTATTCAGTTGATACATCACTACCATAATTGAATATATTTTTAGTGCTCCATTTATATAACATATTTGTGCTATAATTTTCCAATGTTCTCTTTACGAAGTTTTGGGCCTTAAAGAAACAAATTCCAGGATTTATCTTCTTTAGGAAACATTGGCTGTCTTCTGATTTAAAAAGAAATTAGTTCAAAATCTCAGAATTCACCACACAATAAAAATTCTGTTTTCCAGAACCTCCAGAATTAAAAATTTATATTTCTTAAATAGCTTCACTGTCTCCCTTTCTGCCATGGGAACAGCATTATGCATTTACAGGGAATTAAAGGAAGATATTTTAAAGGCACAAAAATAAATCTACCCAAATAAACCAGTGATAGGAAGCTAGCTCTTGGCAATTGTAAAAAAATGCACTGTGTTGCCAAGATTTAAGATTTTATGGGGAGCCTTTAGATTGTGAATCATGCTGCAGGAGGTTTAATGAAAAGATCCAGCTGTCAAGTGATTTTGGAAGAGAGGAAATAGGAAAGAAGATCACCTTGAGCTGGAGGAGAAATACACTGAAATGCAAACTCAAAGCCATGGCATAATAGATACAGCCCTTCACACAACTGCCAGGAAGATCTCTGTGCCATTATAGAGCCTGGCTAAAACCAGATTCCCCACTACTAATAGACCATGGAGTACCACTGGCCACCATTTCAATTCCATTGACTTCACAAGATTTGCCAGGCTGCTGCTACCAGAGTCTCCAAGGGACTGATATCCATAATGTGCTCTGAAGAGTCCTTCCTTCACACTTCCTTGGGGACAACACGTCTCACACGCCCTGCTTCTGACTTAGGTCTGGCAGTCAAGTCCCCACAGCATCACATCAGACCCAGGCAATCTGCCCAACCCCTCCCAGCTTTTCTGGCTCCTGGCCCACGCTGTCCAGAACCAATCCAGTATCTCTGTTCTTGCAGTGCAGATAGGTCCCAAGTCACCCAGAGGCTTCTAGACTTCATGCACAGAGCTGTACCACAGATCCCATGATAATATATCTGGCCCCTAGGTATGCTGTTAGAAGCTTTTGGATCCAGCAGTCCCTAGATAACCTTCACAGACAGCCCATGTATTGGCAGTTCCACTGATTTCTGCTGTCTGTGACTGCCAGATGCAGCCTGATGCCAGCCAGGAGGAGAAATCAAGAGTTCTGGAGCTCCTGCACCATGGTACAAAGGCCTGTGTAATCTGCTGCCAGTGGGCATTTTTTCCTCTTTGTGTAGAAGTGAATACATTTACATAAATGAAGTGAACAGGAAAATGCAGATTATAGCTTCAGAATTTGCTAATGGCCATGTAAAGGATGATGAAAATAAGAGTAGGCCTGATTTTTTGTTGCCTCTATCATGCTTTTGTTATTTTAAAAAAGATTTGATATTACTGAAAGTACAGTTATTATTGCCAACTTTGAGCATAATTCTCACCAGGTTTAATTGTCTGCTTCTCCCTGTTTTGGCTTAATATTTCATCCTACATAGGATTTTAGTCACTCAACCCAAAGGGAAAAACCCAGTATGCCCAGCAACCTACTCCTTTCAACAACCAGATAGGTCACAAAATTGTAAAAAGTGAAACAAAATTTAAAAACCCACCCTAGGACAATGCCTCCTAAGTGCTCATTATCAACATGGACTCTTAATTTATTCCTAGCTGTTTTACATCAGTACTGAACTTCATGCCAAACTTTAGAACAACGACATCCAGCAGAGCTGGAATTTGTATGGGAAAGCACTAGGTTTTTATCCTGAAGGCCAAACAAGTAGCTGTTTGCAATTCAGCTTTGGCCTGACTATTCCATTACCACACAGAGTTTGAAGCAGTTCAAGTAAAACTATTTGGGACTGAGAGGTCACAGAATACTATTTTTTACCTGCAAAATTTTTTACTGGATCCTCTGGATATTTCACATGACATAACATGTGAAAATAACATAACTGTATTTTTTCAACATATTTGCACCTTAAGTTCTGTTTATCTGCAAGGACTTTCCAAAAACTCTAAACTGACAGTATTTTAGGAGCAGCATGGTGGAGGAAGGGAATACTCTAGAGGGAATATAGGAGAACAAATTGTTTCTTAGATGAAGAACATCATCTCAGCTTTGATTTCTTATGGCTGATACAGGCCATTGGCTTTCAAGGTCTCTGCTGAAAGCCTTCACTTGCAAAAAATGCATTTACCTCCCTGAGATGAATAAAAGGAAGAACTGAATCTTAAAGGAACTGTGCATGTACACAAAGGTTAACTTTGATGGTACAAAGCCAGTGTTCAGGTGTTTAATCATCATCTTCCAAAGCTGTCTTGGAGGAAGGCAAGCACAGATACCCAAGAATAGAAACACTGAATGGCTTCCCAAATGCCAGAGTGCAAAGTCCAGCATCTTTCTCACATTTTGTCTGGCTCTTCTTCTTTGCAATAATTCAAGAATAGTCCATTGCATTGCATTTATGCCTCAGCAAAATGGATCCCATAAAGCTTCAAAGTCAGGCATAGAGGATCCAGCCTTGTACCTACATCAAAACTGTTTTAGACACAAGGCCTGAACCAAGAGCTGCTGCACTGGACAAACCCCATGAGCTCTGATGGCCACACTCAGCCTCCAGTCAGCCTTCTTACTGGGTTTGATAAGAAGGACAACCCCACACATTTTGAGCCAAGGCTGTTCAGAACACGTGCTTTGTTGTGATATATCACCTAGTAAACACCAATGCCTTTGGATTACTATGAAAAATACACCAACTATTGCATGAAAACACACACAGAGGTACTGAATGCAAACCCAGTTGTAGCTGTGAGCTTAACATGGCCCAAGAGCCTTGAGCACAGCTCCAAAGATCTGAGAGCAGCTTATCCCATAAACACAGATGACAAGCATTACCTTGACTTAAACCATGGAGCGCCCAGCTTCTCATTAAAAAAAAAAAAAAAAATATATATATATATATAATCACAGAATGCTTTGGGTCGGAAGGGACCTTAAAAGTCATCCCATTCCAACCCCCTGCCATGGGCAGGGACACCTTCCACTGGACTGGATTGCTCAGAGCTTCATCCAGCCTTGCCTTGGACACCTCCAGGGATGGAGCAGCCACAGCTTCTCTGGG